>DWKC01001337.1:0-10266 GCA_018249195.1 Racta chiria
ACTTATGAACGTCAAATATTTGGAATATACCACCACTTCACTTCATCACTTTACCTTTGACACGAATCACAGATCATTGGAAAATTGTAGTGCTTCGGTATAGTCGTCGGCCATATACGTCATGTTAGGTTAAGATTTTTGTTTTAAATTTACTCGAAAACAGTTCTTCGCCGCTACTTACCATCTAGAGTTGTAATAAAGCTGAACTGAAAACTCTACAAATATCCATTTATTTTACGTAGAATCTTTTGCTTCCGTATTCTAATCCCGATTTTAATCGGATTACTTTATTTGTTTTAGTTACCGAAGCAAAAAAATATGCATTTCCTAGTAGGTCATCTCAGAGTCATATCATCTCAGAGTTGTATACAAGTTCTACTAAATATATTCATTTATTAAGTAATGTTTGTATTACAAACATTACAAAGATAATAAATATATCTACACAAATAAAATAAATAAAAAACCATCTTAAAATCCTAACTGGGGCATTGTACCAAGAACGCTGGCAGCATTACCTCGCTGAACTGCTAAACTAATTCTCTGAGCGAAATAGTTGCCAGTCTTTTGTCTCCAGAAGTCAGGATCAATAAATTTCATGAAGACTTTCATATCAGATGAGCACGAACCCACAGTTTCAACAGCAAGCGCCACAAATTCATAGTCTTCTGTAATAGAAAAGTATTTACGACGCTTGAAAAACTGCGCGCGATGCCCTACTGCATGTATCATGCACATAAAATTGAGCCAATGTATTATCATTATTTTACACACTTCCTAAATATGGTTGGAATATGTAACGATTTCGTGTAATTTTAACACTTGGTCAAAAACAGGCGAGTTTTGATATATACAAAAGTATTTACCTTTTAATTTGACTTTGATAAAAAAAAACGCGCGTTAAACCTTACAAATTCTAAAAACCATCGCATGCTCAACGAGCCCCGTACTACCCTACTATTTAAATAAACACAACGATGCCTAAAATAAGAACATTATAATTAATGCATTAGGCACTTTGAATAAACACTGTAATTTAGCATAATTTAATATTTTACTGTACGGAAAATATCCCTGCCCTAGCCTTGTATAGACTTGGATAGTGGACAACGGAGCAAAAACTAATTAAATGACTACATTAGGATTTCCATTAAAAATTTCGGAATAATAAATCAGAGTCACTAATTACACCTTATCTTTTTCACAAAACCTAGTCTAGTACCCATATGCAAGAACAATACTTATCCACTTCACCAAGTTCGCGTGCCCTATGCGTCGTTAAAATCAATGTATAGACAATACATCAAATCAACGCATACATAAAATAGCCGCCGATTTATTTCACAGAACACAAATACACCCAATAGAGTATATTTCAATTTTGCCTAAAAAGTGATACACATTTTACCAATCACAAGGCTGTAAGGAATCTTATGCTAACCCAACTCCTCCAGTTCTCCATTGGAGCAGTGTGGTGGAGAATGCTCTACTCCACCTCAGTCATGAAGAGATGATCCGTGCTCAATAGAAGGTCATTAATGGGTCGATGATAAACTAACTCAACTTAGTTTTAACCTCTCTCTCCCTCATTATCGTATATATAAAAATGAATTGATGTTCGTTGGTCTCGCTAAAACTCGAGACCGGCTGGACCGATTTGAACAATTCTATTTTTGGTCAGGGTCATTTTGCTCAGGGTAGTTCAAGGTAGGTTTAAAAGTAAATAAAAATATTTTTTTGGATGGATGTCGCCTTCTAGGAGATCAGCCAAACTATAATAGATATCGAATTGCCCCCATAGCAAAAGTTATTCAATATAATGAGCATTTACCACAGATACAATTTGTGTTCTAATATTATTGTTATTGCACAACAACGTCTGCCGGGTCGGCTAGCCTACTATATATATAATTTGAGCAAGCGTTAACTTTTATTTTACATAAGTAGGCAAACAAACGATTCTTCCTCGTATCCCTACTACGAAGCAGCTGACTTATGTCGCCTCTTAAGACACCCTGGTCTGCCAGCTTGGGATTGCAGTTGATTTTCTAGGCCGCCCCAATACGACATTACAGAAGGAAAAACATTTTTTAATAATTAAGGCATTTAACTTTCGCTATAACAGTCGTAAGAGTTCATTCGTTTCTTTAAGGAAATCATATTGAGGAGTAAGAAGGTATTTCAACAACTTAAATAAAAATGATCCCTCTTAAAGATGAGGAGCTCAAAGAAAAATAATTGCTCCTCTCTATATTTTCTTGTAAATATATTTGTTGAATTGAATATCATATTTAAAATATTTATAAAACGGTATGGCGTCTTCCTCAAGGTGTCGGAATAGCGAACCGGTAAGAAGCTTATAAAATGTTTGTCGTCGAGAGTATTTTTCAGCTTTAAACAGATTTAAGACTGAAACTACAGCGTCCGAAGATACGATTTACTATTAGACAATTTTATCATATTGTCTGGCCTATCTGTTATAGCAGTCCCTTTAAGGATTCTTGGTTTGTGAATTGTACAATTTATTTATTTCGACTATTTCACACAGATGAAATTTCAAAAATGGTAGAACAAAATATGTTTTTATTAAAAAAAAAAACAAAGGGCACGAATTTAAATTAATTGTGAATGTTTAATACATATTTTTATATTTTTTCTAAATATTTTCGATATATAATCTGGTATTCCAGGCGTAGACAAATCCAAGTTAATAGAAATTATGAAAGTTCATTGCAACCCTTGACTGTCCCACTACTAGGCTCGGGTCTCCACTCACAATGTCAGGGTTATAGTCCACCACGCTGGCCAAATGCGGATTGGTTGACATCACACACATTTAGAGATCTTTATGAGAACTGTCGGGAGTGCAGGTTTCCTCACGACATTTTCCTTCATCGTAGCAAGTGATAATCAACTTCGGAAACGCACATAACTTTGAAAATTACAGTTGCGCGCAGCAGGATTTGAACCCGGGACCTCCCGTTCGAGAGACCAACGTTCAAACCGTTAGGCTACCACTGCTATCAAAATTATGTAAGTTAGTACAGCCATTTTCGAGATCGTACACAGATTTTCCATTTCGTTTTATATTACTAGTAGATATTGTTTACAATTATTTTCTGATTATGTTAGTAATCTTGAAAAGACATCTTATGCATGCACGTAGGAACCCAAGTTGAAGTAAAGGCGAATTCCCAAGTGTCTCGTATTGCAATAGACACAAATACTCTTTTGCAATATTATCAATGTTCCACTAGCAAAAATTAGATCAAAAGCAATTCTAACATGTGTATTTGCCAGGAAATATAAGAAATTGTTATTACATTTATCCCGATTGCTTCCGCGATTCCAAATCGCCATTTTATTTTAAAATGTTCCGTACAAAGAATTGCTTTCGAACAATGAAACTCAAACATTTGTCAATCGAACAGAGTTCTTTATTTACCCTTCCTATGTTATTAAACAATTCTATAAAATAAAACATAATAAAAAGTCCGCTTACGGTGGGGCCAATTTAAACGATTTCCAATCAAAGCGCTCGTCAAAACCTTTCTGGCGCTTTTATGTGAAAACTAATTAAGATTTAACGAACATTTTAAATGCAAACAAGAATCGCGAGTAGATAGATTCTTTTGATGTGATACCGATATTCCGACAACAATATCATACCATGACCGTGATTCATGCAACTGGATGGGTCAAAATAACCAGATAAGAATGTATTTCACATCAGGGATGAGGAGACATCCGTGCTAGTCACTATATACATATAAACTGTGTGTACAAGTTTGCATATAAATGTTAATATTGTATGCGTGACAATATAAACTTAAATACATCATATATTAGATAAAATGGAAACCAGAAGTTTGATTGAAAATTTCACTAATTGCATTTTGACGTGTATTTGTGAATAATCATTCGTAGTTCCGTAATTACATATCCTTTCGACACTCAATTGCACTTGAACAATAATGAATCATGTACTGCCATTCAAATTGGTATTGGAATTTGGATTAGTTAAATTAGAGATCCTAATGTAATTAAACTGAATTTATAATACTGTGAGCAAAAATGATTTAAAATTTCGATCCGATATTACTAACAGAGCCGTCAGTCATGGCTTCAAATCATTCAAATCAAATCAAAATCGTTTATTTCATCAATACACTTATGAACGTCAAATATTTAGATTCTACCACCGTTTCGAGGAGGTGCCATAATAAAGATGAGAAGAAACGGCGAAAGAATAGTTTCTTTCATTATCATATCAGCACGTTAAAGCACTTTAAAGGCACACACAAGGCACGGGTCGTACTTCGTAATCGTACTATCACAACGTTCCAGTGTGGATAAACTTTCATTTTATTATCAACCTATCCAACATACTCCGCCCTCTATCGGAGAGATAGTCGCGATAGAGATTTTACGCGTTCTGAAAATTAACGATTCAGGGACAAATAAAAGGGTTTCGATTTCATACATATGTTTCCATATTTCTCTGACTTGTACTTATGCAGGGGAACAAAGGCCTACATGGGATTTGAATTACTGGGCCACTTCAATTGAATGATAAATCAAGAATTTTACTAAGCGTTAGATATACATTATTTTTACCGAGCATCGGTGAATATTGAGATTAGAGAACTCATTTCAAATTGCTGTTTTGTAATTGCCACCTGTATGTCAATATTGCGCATGAATTTTAAATATTCATATTTTAAGTTTCGTTCCTCTTCAGCTACTATATTAATTCATTAGAATGTAAGTATAAAACAGATAATAAAATGAACAAAATGGGCTATTGTGATAGAGGTTTCTTCTTCGGAGACGACGGGAAAATAATGAACGATTTCGCGACACGCACAGTTAAAGGGGTTCGACGAGAATCTGTGCGCATCTTCAATGTGATCGTAGTAGATACGAGGCAATCACAACTCGCAGGTTGTGACCGCAATGTTTATTTGCTAGTACACTTGAACTTGCACTGGGTACCTACGATACGCAACCGATAAATGCCAGTATCTCCGTAGTCTTCTTTGTTACACCCCACTAGTTCTTGTAGCGCTCCATCCTAATAGCCCATACGCAACGTAACGTGTTCAATTGGTTATAACGATAATACTTAAATCATACGCAAGACTGCGAAGCTAGGTATACGTAGGTATACCTCTTAGCTTAGATAACAATAAATAATAGAATGACGTCAAAATAAACTCCCGATTGTAATATTCTAACACTCGAAAGATAGATTTTATTATACAATTCAATACAGCGCATACATTAAATCTACCTAATTTTATATTTAATTTGACAAAAAGAATCAACAGTTACGGAAATATATCCATATATTCTCATCACCGCTAAACGCCAAAAAAACTCGATTTCTAGACATGCGCAGTAAAATAAAGAAAGACCTCCATGATATAGTTGAAAAAGAAAATCAAGCAATGAACCGACTGTTAAATATTTTTAACAATAACCTAAATCGACAAAACGGTATTTGAGCAGATACATTGAATAACCCGCTCCACAAATACCTAGATGATTCCCTGTGGTTTACGATTTTACAATCTAACTTTAGAATTATAAACCAGATGGCTAGCTAACACTCCATAGAAATATTCGAACACATCTCACACACCCGATCACGGCATACAAATATAGTATTAAATATTTTAAGTAATTAGCTCAACACAATGTATTAACAAAGGGAAAAAATAATTATTCATAAATCGCGTCGCTGCCATTGATTGACAAGAAAATATTACTAGAGCCGACATTAAATAGTTCAAAAGTTATCAAAGTTTTAACTAAGTGGGAACTTACCTTAGTTTCGAGTAGTTGTAATCGATGAAACGTTTGCGTGGAGTTTTGGATACAGTCAGGTGCGCCTGTAGATTCGTGTGGAGATTTATCAATTAAATACAGCAAGCATGATCGCGCGAATAAAATAGGTACAAGTTAACGCGGCGCGTAAACAGTACAGCAGGGCCGGCGCTCACGGCGACCGCTAGGCGAATATCCCGAGAGAACGTCGTGCACGAGCGACCACACGAAACGCTCAGATCGATACCGGAGCTACCGCGCGCTCCCTTTTGAGTGTCCAACTAAATGGGGCTGGATAACGGCCTGACCGATCGCTCCAGACTGCAGCGAAACGGCGGGACCTCTAAGAGCGAGAGCGTTAACTATCACCTCGACTGCTGAGATGAACGTACCGAATGGCCGCCGAACCGCTCCGCATATCTTTTTAAATCATGACGTAGTGGAGTCGCATGAGAATCGCGTGGAGCATGCGCGTAACGCGGTAGGCGCGGCGACGAGGCGGCGGAGGCGGAGGTGCCGATGGAGGCACGTAAGGGACAAAGCGAACTCGAAGCGCTCCACCGGCGTCTAGCGAGGACCGCACCGGAGCCTCACCGTACGCGCGACCTTACCACCTAAGACGCACGCAACACCATCGATCATCGACACGCACAGCCCGCGACCTCTACAATGCTATGTTACACTGCGAGTTGTGACCCAACCAACCTACTTTACATATCGATTCTATACAATTCCTTAACTCAGATTTCGACTCAAGGATTATCGCCAAAACACACAACGGCAGCTTTTGTCGAAGGAAACTTGGGACCGAATTAATCTAATTTGAAAATTACTTATTGTAGGTACTTTACCCATTGTTATAGCAGTATAGCTATTGTTCAATCGTTTCGAATTCAGAGAGACCTTATTGCGTAAGAATAATGACGAAACTATTAAATACTCAAAACGGTTGATGTAGAATCTACGATTTTTATCAATAATCAGCTTAGTGCTGCGCGTATTAAGGGTACTTTTTGGTAATATATTAGGCGCATAGCGTGAATGAAGAGATAATAATAATCAAAATATAGGTTTACGATTTAAGGTCACACTGAATGTGTTATGGAAATAATAAAGCAGTAAAAAATAGTTTTCTGAAACTTAAGCTATAACATGCTTCTTGAGATAATTCGTAGGCATGAGCATGAAGGAAATGAGCAGTAAACTTATATCTCTACATTTTTACAACGACCGGCGAAGCAGGGTACCCGTTTTTATCTACCTCTCCAACAATGCAATAAAACACCAAACCATGATCAAGTCCACATCAGAGACAGCGGAAGCTAGTCTAGGCACAAATAACCTAAGGCCAATACACGAGTAGCCTCGTGTTTAATCTGGGTCAGAGCACAACAACCCCAAACATGAGGTACCGGGCATCATTGCCTCACCCAATGTGTACAATAAGCGAAGGAAGTGGACTTAAGATGAATGGAGTCTTACGTTACACCTCGGAAGAAAACACAACCGTACCAAACAACGAAGTGAATAAGCTTTAGGGAATAAGCTAGAGCAAATAGCTGATATGTGGGCCCTAGATACGGTAGCATTCCCAGCCCTTTATTGACAAAGTAGGGTAGCTAAAGTAGTGTAAACAGACGTACGTCACAAAAGTACTTTGAAGTTCCACATAAAAACTGCATTAAAGTAAAAATCAACTCCGGCATCATACAATCCAACTAATCCGGTCAAGGCCGGTTGTATTTAATGTTAAACGTAGATTCAGTTCCGATTAATTAAAGGTCTAATCTCAGGTAGCAATGTAGAACTTAAAGCACTCCATCGCCTCTGACATGGGAAGAAAAGCCGCCGCTGTCTAGACATTGCGTCATTTTTGCAGGGTTGTCACATCAAAGTATAATTAAATACAGCTCTCTCGTAAAAGGGTTAAAAAAGGGTACAAATGAAGCAACAATTCTTAAGCACCACAGAGAAATTCCGTCGGAAAAAAAATATCAGTAACCTTCTGATCAGACATACAAATAATAGGGGTTAAAGTAAAAAATGCTATTTATAGTCATAGATCATTTGAACAGACGTAAAACTTTCATGGTGTCAGATATTCGACTAAAACTTTTTCACGTGATACCTCTATACCTTATATATCTTAGTTTAAAAATTGTGCAGGATACGTTTTTCTTTTCAATTGTTTGATTACTTATTTTTGATATAATTGAAGTAAAGTAAAGATGGAACGGAATGATACTTTTGAGTTCCAACGTAGACGTAATGAGGCAGAAACAGCTCGCAATATCAATGTTTTTAGAGAGGGAACAGCGATCGACTTGAACTTCGACTTCAAGAACAAACCATGTAGAAGACCGCCACACAGGTGAATAACGCTGAATTGAATGAGACCATCCATGAAGCCGATCAGAGTCAAAGTATTCAGGAATTAGCGACATGCTTTAACGTCGCCCTACATACGATATTGATTCATTTGCATCAAATCAATAGGACAAAAAATATGAAAAATTGGTGCCTCACGATTTGCCTGATGTGTTGAAACGAAAGCGTTTTGAAACTTCTGTAGCCTTATTGAATCGGTACAGAAATGAAGGAATATTCTTTACAATAAAATACAATAGTCAAACCCCAAGTCAAACACCGCAACAGTGCCCTAAAGCAAATCTAGCAAATAAAAAGCGTAACGGTAACTGTTTGTTGACTATAGCTTTCTCAGGTCTGGTCTAGCAATAACAGCAGATGTTTACTGTGCCGAACTTCGAACAATGATAGCAAAACTAGCATTGAAACAGCCCCGACTCGTGAATCGATCTTCACTATTATTGCTCACACTGCACAAGAAACCGTTGTAACTCTTGCAGCCAGAAACCGTACGTCATCCTCCGTATTCGCCGACCTTGCTCCAACGGACTACAATATTTTGCGTGATTTAGAAAAACAAATCTCCCCAGGAGGCAGTAAAAAATACTTTCACGCAGTGTGTCGAATCTAGATCTAAGAGTTCTATCGCAAAGGCATAAATTAACTACTGATTAGATGGCAGCAATGTATAATGAGAGTTAATATTTTGATTAAATACATATAAATAGTTACATAAGAAAAAAAAACACCAAATCACGTACAATGAAATCCAGTGCTTTAAAACACAAAGAGGAATAGTGTGATTTTATTACTTTTAAATCATTTATATCTATTATTTATATGATTGTGAAACCCGAGCCCAGTAGTGGGACATATAAGGGTAGCAAACAAGATTGCTTTAAAATATATGTATTATTTTAATTATAATAAAACAAAAATGCGTCCGATTAAGGACTGAGTCTTAATCACCCCCGCGCTCGTCCACAAATTCATTACACGACACAGTAAGAAACGGGACGAAAATATTTTCAAGTACATAAGTAGGATTTATACTTACAATTGT
This sequence comes from Racta chiria, assembly GCA_018249195.1. NCBI lineage: Eukaryota > Metazoa > Arthropoda > Insecta > Lepidoptera > Hesperiidae > Racta > Racta chiria. Next base: position 9,260 of record DWKC01001337.1, read on the forward strand.
TAAGTTTTGTTAGCATTTAAGTTTAGTATGTTAATAAAATTTGGGGAATAAACAGAACCAAAAAGAGGCCAAAAAAACATTTTAAATGACGGCGCACCGCGGGGAATGATAGCTAGCTTAAACCCTGGTAGTGTGCAGAACTTTTGCAACACCTCAGCTCTCCTCCTCTGTTTTTACTGGGTTTAAAGAACGCGTGTAACTCGAAACGTACAACTGACCTATCTGCACTAACCCCATTGCTTAAATGCGAAGTTCATTAATCAGGCTTATTCATTGAAATGAAGCATCCAAAATTGGAAAAAGTTGTATTTACCATGATTATGTTAGAAAACGTCTAAATATACATATTAATAACGAAAAACATCCGGTATGTTATACCACTAAAATTCATACAAGCTAAGTAAACGTATGTCTACCATATAATGAGTTTACCAACTCAACCAACTCATACTAAGCCACAATAATTTCTAATCAAACTGACAAACTGCACAGATAACCATGTAAACTCGGTTTTAACAGTCGACTATGGGTACATTATCTTGGCGTTTTCCGTTTCATTCTGAAGGTTTTGAATAACCTTGTGGGTGGTCGCAATATGCGGGCTTAAAGCAACCGACATTCCGACATCTTGGTTCAGTAATGAAAATCCTAATAATAATTTAATTTAAGGCCATGTGTAAGTTGTCCCGAGAAATTCATTTTCATTTATTTATATTAATTTCATAATATGAATTTGCTTAATTTGCCTAAACAACGTGTAAATGTCTTTATGTCAAGAAATAAACAGCGCCACTTAACATTAGTAGATAATTATTCACTAATTTATGGTCGCTTAAAACGAATGTAAGTGCTATAGAAAATGAAACAGCAACATTATATAAATCAAAGTAAACGGATCAGCCAGAAAAGCCTACGGATCTTCTATCCTACTAATATTATAAATGCGAATGTAAGTTTGTTTGTTACGCTTTCACGCGAAAACTACTTAACCGATAATTATGAAACTT
>DWKC01001338.1:0-10265 GCA_018249195.1 Racta chiria
CCACCATCCCGCACTGGAGTATGCACTGGAATATTTGCACGCTTAAATATTTTTATTATTATTTAATTAGCATTAGTCATTGCAACACTATCTGTCTGTAACCTCAGCAAATAAATCATTTGAATGTAAACAAAATTGGATGTGTCATTACTTCCAGCAACACTACAATATACTGGCAATGACGCAAATACCCGAGGGCATTTCCAAAGACACGAAGATGACGGAAGAAATAAATATGAACAAAATTTTTATACCACTGGAAACATTAGAAATGTACCAACCCATAACAGAATCAGAAATTATAATCATGAACTAAGCAGACAAACCAGAAGTATGTCTCAGCTTAACTTGGACGAAGAAGAAGGACTTAATCAACCGATTCGCGTTGGAAAACATGTTGGATTCAAATTTTTGTTAGATTTATCTAAAATGGACAGCAAAGAAGTTATTACATCAATTAATGGAAAAAAAGATGCATTTTTACACCTTTTACAATCTCCTATAGAAAACCTAGATTTATACGTTTTAATTATGAAAGTGATAGCAATAACATGCACTTCCTCATTCGAACAGTTGAAATCTAATCTGTTATTAGAAGTTTGTAATTCAAAGTTTATTATTAACATTCGGAACTATTTGATCGAATTGCCTTACGTGCAAAGAAAAAAATTGAATTGTATGTACTGGGAAAAACAAAATGAATTTTGGGAAAGTTTTATATGTTTTTGTGATAACATCATAAATACCTCCCCATCGACTGCATTGAGCAAATGCAGATCCTTAATTGAGGGCGCTTCGAAATGCTGCTTAGACGAATTGGGCGAGAGGCATGGATTTCATTTATCCCCGGAAAACATTGCTAAATTAGAGCATCTGCGAATGAAACTTACCATTCACGAACAACAGAATAATGTAAGTAATATTTTTATGATTGTAATTAACGATAAAACATGGTTCACGATGCAAAACCAGATTTAAACAACACTACCTAGACACCTGGCGTTGCTCAACACTTCTAGTTTAATTTTCATTTGTTACCACATAGTGGACATGTTTTACAAGAACCGACTGCATCCCTTGCTTCTTGGTCGGCACCGCTTTAGTTTCTGGTGTTGCGCTCGATAGAGACTTGCGGTATATATGCTTATGACATAGAAAGGGAAAAGAACAGATGAATCGCCTGATGGTAAGTGCTCATCGGCTTCAGCAGTCACACCAAAGCATACTATCAAATATATTGATCCCTTCTATCCGGTTTGGATTCTATCCTTTACTAAAAACTAGTACTTCCTCCCAAAAACTTGGATCAGTTCGAACACAACGTTAGAACAGCGATCAGTTACAGATTTATTATATACGAGTTACGAGCTACCACCCGCGGCTTTGCCCGGGTGGTGTGTAGATGGAAAGTAACTTAAGTGTTATTTAAGGCTATAATTTATCTGCCTATTTAATTTAATTATTAATTTAATTATGTGCCATAATTTATTTCGTTCGTTCAATAGTATTTGCGTGAAAGAGTAGCAATCATCCATCCATCGTCACATACTTTCGCATTTATAATATTAGTATGATGTAAATGTAGAGTAACCTTGCAGCAACCCGATGGACCAGTAAAGAAGGTATTTAGACACGTTGAAAGTGAACCGCCAGAGAATTTTAGACAACTCAGCATTCTTCCCCAGACAGAAGACTTGTTAGACCGCTCCCCCTTCGTGCGTCCAAATATTGTTAACGGTGGATATGCTGACATCGAGCATTATCTTGATGTCCAGTTCAGGTTACTACGCGAGGATTGCTTTGGTCCTCTTCGTGATGGTATACGTAAGTGATTTAGAATAGAATATATTTATTTTGACATTTGATATTTGACATTTCAATGATAGTAATAATTATCGCATTGATATGCAGTGATAGCCTATTGCTTTGAACATTTGTCTCTTGAACGGGACGTCCTGGGTTCAAATCCTAGTGCTTGCACTTCTAATTTTCAAAGTTATGTGCGTATCAGATGTTGATTATCATTTGCTACGGTGAAGGAAAACATCGTCAGGTAACCTGCTCTTTCGAGAGTTCGCCGTAAAGTTCTGAAAGGCGTGTGAAGTCCACCAATCCGCACTTGGCCAGCGTGGTGGACTATAACCTGTATCACATTGTGAGTGGAGACCCGAGCCCAGTAGTGGGACAGTTTGGGTTGCAGAGAATGAAAGAATAATTGTCGTGGGATTTTAACCCATTAATTACCCAATATAGAGTACGAGTCTCTTATGCCTTGAGCTTTTGCGGCTCCAGTGCGGATCGGTGCCGAGTTATTTCTTGTACAACCCCAGTACCAAAAGCATTCGAGATGCATTAACAACTGCTATTTAATCATAAACATCGAGACCTACAGCTTTACGTGCGATTCAAAGTAAAGGAGCGTTTAATTTTTGTCTCTAGTGGTCATCCATCCCCCTAGGGATCCTGCCGATGGCAGATCATCTTTAAGCACATGTAACAGTCCCACTGCTGGGCTCTGGTCTCCTCGGGTTTCCTGTCACAATCTGGCAAAGTTTCACAAAGTTTCAGGCCATAGTCCACCACGATGGCCAAGTTCGGAATGGTAAACCACACTACGTTTGAGAAGTTTATGAGAAACTCTCAGGATGGTGGCAATGACAACATGGTTTTAAATAAGTTGTACACATACTTACAAGATTAAGCTTTGCTTTAGGGGATTTTCGTCGCTTGAATGTTTTTTTTTAATTCTAATATTATACTTATACACAAAAAATATTTACAGATCAATATTTAGAAGACCATAACAGGAAAAAATTTGATAGTATTCGGTAAGTATATAAGCAGCTTGTATAGAAATCGTTAAAAGATGGCTTTTACCTATTAATGGACTGCTACTGAGCATCTCAACATCTGAGGGTCTCTCCTGATAACTCCTCACCACAGTGCTACACCACGGAGGACGTGAGATACACCACCACGCAGCTCCAAAGCTGATTGGTGCAGAGGTTAGTGGCTGACCCAAGTGTCGGAAGCTTCAAAGCCTCCCGGAGAGTTCCAACAAGGATTAACAATCGCCATATGCGTATTACAAGCGGGGCCGACAGCTTTACGTGCGCTCCGAACTTCGATCAACAATACCAACTAGATGTCGGGTGAGCGACAAAATAAAGTCTCGACGATTACTAGAACACCTGAAATGTGAGCGGGTATTTTCAGCACTGCTGTAGACACGTTTCACAACTACTATAAAGTTGCAACAATAATCCTCGAACAGGCAACCATCGAAGCGACGGAAATAAAAGAAAACGATGTGCCTCGAGAGACAATAACGGGAAAACGGACTTTCACTGTTCTCATTTAAGGTTGATTTAATGGCATATTCATTACTTAGTGTCGTCATTGTGGCGCATGGTCGTAAGTGTGGTACTATTTGATAATTTGTGACTTTATTGCTAGATGCAATGGTTGTAATTAGGTTGAACGTAAAACGAACTTTTTCATTTTGTACGTGAGGCGGTATCTAGTTCATTGATGATCGAAGCCTCCGAAGCTTGGAATCGCTCATGAAATTTATATTTTCATGAACATTACTATAAGTAGACGTTACACTATATTTAATGTAAAATGTTTTTCAGTGTTTTCCGAAACGTCAAATTTATCCATCCGTATATATCAAAACAAAAACTTGGATCTGTCGTGGAAGTAGATGAGTATACTAGAAAAAGGTTTAAGAAAATGAACTGGGCTCATAGCAAGCGTTTTATATTTGGGTCACTTGTTGTATTCACCAATGACAACTGCAAGTCTTTCCTCGTCGCAACCATTCTTGATAGAGACATTAAATATTTATCGGAAGGAAAGGTAAAGGATCTAATAAATGTACTTATATTGTTCCATTGTGTAGGTTTTATTACGGTTTAAGCAGGCAAACGAGCTATCTACTACCATGGGGGTAGGTGACAACAAACGTTAAGCAGTACATACTGGTCCAGAAGGTGACAAGATTTGGAGGAGGATGAAGAGAAAGAGGACTGGCTTTTCGAGGTTATTAAAATAATTAGTAGATATTTTCGTCGATGGTGAGTGGTTATTGGTGTCCGGCCATCCCTGGTACCAAAAGTAAAGATTGATTCTTGAAGAAGCAAGGTGTCCGAATGTTCATATCTCTGCCAGTACTATATATGGTACCAACTGGGTTACCTCTTTTCACAAAGGAATCTCAACACAGATAATACACAGTGGCATAATCTCGCGAAAGTGAGTGAAAGAGAATAAGATTTTAAATTCCTGTATCTCTTAAATTGCTACGCCTTCGTTCTCCCAACTGTCGTAGTGTTGGCTGGTAGAGAATGCTTTTAGCATTTAGTCCGTCTTTTGTTTCATTACATTTGTAAGGTTCAATAAAGAATAAATAAATAAATAAAGAGCGCTTCATAACTTCCAGTTGGACCATTCTTTGACGGGGTAGTTAGTAACCCCTGCTATAATATTAGCATTTAGTTCCCTTGTTTCAATCCACGACTGCATGTAAGGTAAAAGTCAGAAAATAAGCTTTTAGAATCAGTTCTGAAAATCCGGTCAATATATTCATCAAAATGATTTCAAAACGAAAAATTCTCATTTAAACCATTTTAATTCACACAAGGATGTTTTGTTTTACAGATACCAGTTGCACTAGTAGGTGAGACTGAATTAAGTGACGAAGTGTATTCCTCCGGTGAATCTTATATTATGATAGAAAGTGAAGTATATTTTGAACCATACTTCCACATTTTAAAGGCCCTTCAAGATCCGAAGTTTCCTGAGGATATTGCAATGAGCAAATATATCGTGAATGTTGATGTAAGTTCTTGTTCAGTGGGTGTATTAAAATAATATTTTGCTATCAAAAGGATATTAGGTAATATTATTATTAATAATTTACATATTGTTTCACGCGATCATAGCTCGGCGTCTTGCGTCGATCCTAAGTGATCAACGAAGTGAAGCAACTGCGGGCGCGGTCGGTAGGAGGATGGGTGACTGCTAGTGGGAAAGTGATAAAGCCGTCAGTCCAGGTTGTTGACCTGGCGGTCGGAGGCCTTCGGGCGGCATAAAAAATCCGACACTTTCGTTGACCACTGATCCCGAATTAAGAAAATCATTGAATATTTTATCTAACTTTCATGGGATAAAATTTATAAAACGCTTAATAATATCTTTATATTGAAGATCCTATTATGTATTTATAATTCTTTAAGGTGAACATACATGAAGGTCGTACATACCATACACATCATTGAGGGTCTTGTATTGAGAAATTAAAAATATTCTTATTATTTTGCCTTTTTTTACAAAATATCAAAAAACTGAAACAAATGTTTAATAATTTCAGTTAAAAAATTGCAGCAAATTTCAAGGAAATAAGTTTGTTTTAAAAATATCCTTTACTAACTTACATGCCCTATCCCCAGGGGAACCCTGCTATTAATTGGGATAAAAGGTATCCTAAATATTAATCCAGGGTGTAGGGTCATAAGTTTTATAAGTTTAATAGAAACCCGCTCACGGGTTTTCACGTGATGTTTGTTTAGACAGACAATAATTCCAAAAAGTATATTTATCACATTACGTTATTTGAGCGCCCCTCGAAATTTATGAAAAGAATTCCCATAGAATTTTATTATAGTATACATTTTGCTTTTAGCCTGAACCACTCCACCCAGCGTACTTGACTGAAGACTCAAGATATCAAATAAACACGGAAAACAGAATATTTACTTTATCCGTCTTAAATAAAAACACTTGGCCGTCTTGCGAAGAAATGGGATTAAATGAAAGTCAATATGAAGCATTCCAATTAGCACTCACACATGAGTTTGCTGTCATTCAAGGACCTCCTGGAACAGGGAAGACCTTTCTTGGTGTTAAAGTAGCGAGAACACTGATTGAAAATTTGAGAACTTCAGGATGCCTTCTACTTTTAATATGTTACACGAATCATGCCCTCGACCAGTTTCTAGAAGCTATCATACCGATTACAAGATCGATTGCCCGAATCGGCGGACAGTCGCGTAATAAAGCATTGGAAGAGTTTAACTTAAACAATCTTCGACGTCATAGTCCAAGATTGCCGCATAACGTTACAAAATTGTTTTATGAGCACAAAATGAATTTAAAAAGAGTCATTAATAGCCTTAAAATAGCCCAAGAAGAAATGGAAATCCTAAACAGCGGTGTGCTGTCATACAAGTGCATTAAAAGTCTGAATCCAGAAAGCGATTGTATTAGTAAATATGCTGATACGAAAGATCCATTGGCGTATTGGCTGTTTGAAAATATGCCTAATACTTTTGATGAAAATATATTGAATGAAATTGATGATGAGCACAGTTATAATGCAGTTGACGATGATATATATAAAAGAGATGATTTTGTGTTTGATGATATTAACGATAATGATGAGGAAGTCGGGGTCACAGAAGTGTCCAGTTCGTTTTCCATACAAAAAGCTGGAATGAAACTACGAACACTAATGTCCTATTACAAGAGAAGTACCAGTATCAAAAATAAACATGACTTAATTACAGAAATAGCTATAATATCATCACAAATGAATTTTTTTCAGGTCAGTCATAATTTTTTACATGTTATTTTGAACGTCATCATCGAGAGAACGGTGAAATTAAATTAAATTAAATTGGCCGTGGGTATATTAGTCTATACTTAGTACAAATAAATAAAATTGGGAGTGTCTGTTTGTAATATTAAAATAACCGCTTCTAGTGCATATATTTGTATGTATACTCGGTATATAAATCAAAGTATCATTTTTAACAATTTGTCTGTCCACCTGATTCCAACTAATCTCTGGAACGCCTGGAACGATTTTGACGGGGCTTTCACTAGCTGTAATAAGGAATACTTAGTAGATACGTAGATGTAATAAGGAATACTTTGGCTACTTTTAGATTGCGATAACTGAACAATAACTTTTTTATTAAATGCAAACGGAGTCGCGGGTATAGCTAGTGAAAATATGTAAGTTAATATTACAGAGTAGTTCCGTACAGATATCGGCGCATAATCTGTAAACGGTTTGAACGTTGGCCTCTCGAACGTGACGTCCCGGGTTCAAACCCTGCTGCGCGCATCTCTAATTTTCAAAGTTATGTGCGTATCAGGAATTGATTATCACTTACTATGGTGAAGAAAAACATCGTGAGGAAACCTGCACTCCCGAGAAAGGTGTGTGAAGTCTACCAATCCGCTCTTGGCTAGCGTGGTGGACTATGTCCTGCACCCATCACATTGTGAGTGGAGACTCGAGCCCAATAGTGGGACAATTATGGGATGCAATGAAGATGACCTGCGTGTTTAGAGCCGGTATTTGTTGTAGGCTGATGATCCATGATCCATGTCTCCTGCGACTTAGGAAATGAGAATGCTTATTAGATTAATATGAGTATATCAGCTAATTGTAATTTTCTGCTAGCCCTACACACATAGTCACAGTACAATGTATGTATTTTAGGAAATGTCTGCGTTACGCACCCAAGCAGCGCCCCCTAACTTCCGGATAGGGGACCCCTCTCGATGCCCCACCGAACTTCGTTGGAGGATATATTTTGGTTGGGCCGAAAGAGTTATGTGTGAAGCAAAAGAGAAAATTAAACCATTGCAGGTAAAAGGAAATCGATGCTCTATATATAATTTTTGAACCTCTCTTTCCCTCTGAAACTCGGTTAACGTTGCTGAAACCCAAGTGGTCATTTTAATTTAAAAGCCACATTTTCGTTGCGCAAAGTACAGGTAAGTCTGGTAAGGTTTTAGTAGATGGTGTTTTTATTTAAACTTCAAGGTTAACCATTGCCACTAATGTCACCGCGTTACAATAAGGGTACACGTGCTACGCACTCGCTAGCACTAAACACTTCCGGCATGACACTCGCGACACTAGTCTAACGGCACGGTTCACTTTACTTCACACTTTACTGTTCTTCATTTTCTCCTCTTTTTTCTTCTTCCTTTTTCTCCTTCTGGTATCGCTTCCGAAACTGAACTGCGCATGACGTGTATCGGTTTATATGTGCCAAATTTCAAATGTCATCATTGAAATTTTAAACATTTTTGTGATCTTGCCGGCTCCGGCGCAACTCGATAACAATAGAAAGTAATTGTGTCTCGGGCATGATAAGATGCTTCGGAGTTTAAAGGGTTTAAAAGATAAGTTTTAAAGTTTATTACTTCTATCCTGCTTGTACATCTTCTGTCCCGTATTTTCTTTAACGCATTATTTGAAGCTCCCTCCCGCCCCTGTAACACTTCGTTCGTAATAGTTCCCCCTTAGCGCTTGCGACGAGTCACTAATGTGGATTCAAGCCACTGTCAGTCAGGGCTCAACTCGTTCTGTATATGGGCCTGTAGGGTACATTAAGCATGTTAACAGTGTCACAAATGTATTGACATCATGCAGGGCATACATACTTATATATATAGATATATATGCAGATCATATGTGTTTAGTGTATTCGTCAACAGACAGGATATTCAACAGAACTTGCAGTGTGACTTTGAGAACCTTACGAAATGAGCATAATAACGCAATCATAATAAATTTTTCATAGAAAAATGCATGCGTATATGCTCCCTCCCCTTACAACATTGCTATACAGAGATCTCGTTATACACATTTGCTTAATGTATGCATTGTAGGATGAATTGGTTGCGGCGAATAACGCCTATGAAGAGGCGAGAATGGTGACAGACTTGGAGATTTTGAGACACGTAAAAGTAGTAGGAATGACTACAAGTGGCGCGGCCAGGTTGCGAAAACTTCTTAAAGCCCTGGCTCCAAGGATAGGCAAGTATAAAAAGGAATCTGACATTTAATTTATCCCTGCAAATATTATAAATGCGAAGGTAACTCTATCGAAAATGACGCTTTCACGCCTAAACCATTAAACTGATTTTTGCGAAAAAAGGTTTTGATTGTTGTGAAATAGTTGATGAAAACTTGTATCGAAGTTCATCATCGTCGAAGGTAAAAAGAAACAAGAAATAAATACATACATACATTTATAGCGCTTTAAGAGATATGTGGGGCTGAAAGGGATGGGGAAGTTAGCAGGAAGTAGTGCTAAATATGCTCTCTGTGTAGTTTCCAACCTCCTAGAGCCGACTGTTCGGTCGTAGTGTGCGAGAGCGATAAGAAATATAGTCAATAGTCATTGTTAGCGTAGATTCATGTGGCTAGCTACAATTTAGTATATTGCATGTATGTTTGATCCTGTTTAAATAGTGTAACATTGTATACAGTGATCGTGGAAGAGGCTGCCGAAGTATTGGAACAGCATATAGTCACGTCTTTGACAAATGACTGTCAGCATTTGATTTTAATCGGTAAGTTCCTAATTCCTAATTAACACTAACAAATAACTTTTAGCCTTTAACCTTTAGCTTTTAGCTCTAATCAAGATTGGGTTAAGCTTGATAAGGCTTTTAGTTAAGCTCAATTAAATTTAAATGAAATGAAATTAAACTAAATTTTAATTACTATATGTGATGTAATAATATTTTTATTGTATTTCTCGTAAGGCGACCACCAGCAGCTGCGGCCGTCAGCAGCTCACATGCGTTTGGCGCGGCACTTCAACTTGGAGGTGTCATTGTTTGAGCGTATGATTGTTAACGATATTCATAGCCGGCGACTGTGTGTGCAGCATCGCATGCGGCCTGACATAGCAGCGTTGGTCTCCCCGCATATCTACCCTGATCTCTTGAACCATCATAGCGTGGAGAACTTTCCCAGAGTCCTAGGAATGTGCAATAACTTGTTCTTCTTCACCCACAACTATATGGAAGAGGTTAGTTGAAAGCTTTATTTGTTTCATTCAGTTAAAAAAAATTCAAACTTAATACTCTACGAAAGGTTTCTTTAGGTGGAACTTTAAACTGTCTGGGGCGGCTAGGAATAGCAACCTCAATCTCAAATAATATATATATGTGTAGGTATATATATTATAACATAAACATTAATTATTGATAATCAATAAGCGATTCCGTAATTTTTTCCTGTAACCTAGTAGTTTTCAATAACCAACGTCTTAGACTGGGATAGTATAGTATGCTAATAATAAGCAATATTGAATTATGTTAACAATAATTGTTATTGATTGGCCTGTTGGTCTTGTGTTTAGTGGACCTGACTGCTAAGCCGGAGGTTTTGGGTTCGATTCCCACCCAGGTCAAACTTTTCTGTGATGAGCATAAACGTTTGTTATGTG
>DWKC01001339.1:0-10265 GCA_018249195.1 Racta chiria
CATATTGATAGTGATGCTTAAAAAATGTAATAATCAAATGAATTCTAATTACAAATTTTTTTTCGCACCCTAACTAAAAATATATTTCTATAAATTAATGCCAGTAATAAATAGTAGCTTCTATCTCTTTCTTATATTAGTAGTATAATTTCTAGTAAACAGATGTATTATTCCACCAATCCGCATTGGAGCAGCGCGGTGGAGGCTCTGGCATCTTCAGTATGAGGGACCCGTGCTGAGTAGCGGGCCATTAATGGATTGAAGCCAGATATCCTATAGCGTATATACTGCTATAACTTATTTATAAGCGCACAATCGACTGCCTTTCGCGTCGCCCATAACTTTTGCCACTAGCGGACATTATCCAAGAGGTCAACAACCTATAATTTTACTAAAATAACCCACTGAACAGATCTAATTCAACAGTTCAGAACAAATTCTGTAATGTTGGTGTCAGTGATCTATAAAAAATAAATAAAGTAAAAGAGTTACTGAACAAAGCTGAAGACAGTTTCTTTAATTGAAACTCGACCGTTTACAATATCAATGAAAAAAATTACAAGCTTGCGAAATAAGTAGGTAGTTACTCATTCGGTATTTTCCATCAAAACATTTTACGTTACCAACAAGCTTGCATTTTAAATCGTATTATCAGGTTATATTTTTACAAGCACGTCGTTTTTTAATTTTTATTCCACTCAAAAAGTTATGTCTGAAATATCTTCTTGTGTGAAAACGCAGGATTTTTTGCTTGCACGTGGATTTATTCGTAGAGATTCGAAAACCATCAAACGACTTGGAGTTTTTATATTTTTTAAGTAGGTTTGTACTCGGAGCGTTATAAAAGGACTCGGGTTCTGAAACTGTCTCATAACAGTAATTAGCGAACTAATCCTGGACTCAAGTAGCCGCGAACGGTCAGCTTTGTGCCTCGCCCTTAAACGGAAGCGAATTCAACCCTTTTTTTCGAAATTTTAATACCGAGTATAGTTGGGGTAATAAAATCTCCGCAAGCACTCAAATGAGCTGAACTTTTGAAGCGTGGGGTACAAGACAGAGGCAGGTCAGCGGAGGGAGTCATTTACCAGGGCCGCATTCAGATTGACGGGTGTCGATTTCTCTAATCGGATTTCCTAAACGAACTTACTTTTTATCCGTCTTTTGTCCATCGAATTTATCCGTCTACCATTCCCTCGTTTGTGCATCTTTGAGTGCAAAAATGCTGTATTATGTAAATGTTGTTTTGTATGGTGTTAAAGATAAGGGAGCAATTCGCGAGAAAGTTGCCGGTGTCGTATAGAGGCATAGATAATTGTCTCCAGCCCGCATGTTTTGCGCCGAAATGCGCTTACTTACGACATAACGTTAGATTTTGCGAGTGTGTACATTTTCCGTTGTAGATAAGTATTTTACTCCGACTGTACGGACGTGATAATTTTGTTTAATTTAATATTTGATATAGAAAGAACTGTTAATAAAACTAAATTGAAAATAATTTGATTAAAACACAGAAACCTTAGCAGTATAACCTACTGCTAGGTAGATGGGTAATCTATTACACAATCTACTAAGCCCTGTGTCTAGGGACTCTAGGATGACCTGTTTCTAACAGAAAATTAGACGAGTAGGCCTTATATTAGACAACGCGCGTGATAGTTATAATTTTACATATGGTGGAATTTTGAATCTACCAATCACTATCCATTATTTTGACACTCCGCCTTTCTTACGGTTTACTACGTACTTTGACTTTGACAGGTTTTTTTGTAGTAGAATATGATAGTATAATTTATATTACGTTGGCTATGCCGTAGTTGATATGACAGCAACAAAATGATAAACACATTTGCCTCAAAACACTACTCTACAGACGAAACAAATTTGTTTGTTAAAAACACTCTAAAATGCAACATAAAATTACGTTATCGCGTAATTAAAGTACGCTGTTACGTCACAGCGAGCGAGATAATAATTTACTTTGACGTTTGTCTCAATCCGGCCCTGGCTGGACGGCGCAGTCTGAAAAAAAGTTTTTTCACTAACTGAAGCATTAATCCGGCCCGGTATTAGTTTACTCGCTTTTACACAGGCCTATGTGTGCGTGATGCGCGTGTGTGCTACCGGCTGACTTTCGCGCAGACAGTGAACGCACAGAGGCGTCGCGTTACACGAAAACTCGCGATTTTTCGTCAACTGCGCAAAGTCAACTTTTTCAATACAATATACGAAGCGCTACAGTTCGGAATGCTTGCAGGTCGAAGTTATTTTCGGCATGTAGCACCACAACTTTATTGCGCGCCAGAAAACTGTCTCTGACTTTGTTGCTGTCAATTATAAACTTTTCGAAATTTGAACATGAAACCCACACTATTGTTATCACGAATAATGTACGCATAAGCTATGAAAAAAATATGTATTATGTATTTAATTAAATTCTGTATTATTTTATTAGTGTGTAACATGTTGGGGTGAATCAATAAATAAATAAAAAAGACAGTTGACATTTAATACTCATTAAAAAAAAACTCGCATGTGGCTACTCTGCTTGCTGTAGTCTGTGGCCGCTCACTCTGGCGTACTTCGCGAAGCTGGACGCCGTCCACTCACCCACACACCCCCGCTACCACTACAGATGCACCTAGTACATAACGCGTAATACCTCCCCCCTATCATTTGAGCGACTCCGGCCTGCATCAGGTTTTAATAACCATTGTATTTGGCAACGATCGAAATGAGTATGTTTGGAAAAGTCAGTGGATGTCTGGAAACTATTTTTCGGTTCGGCCAAAGTTGCGTACGGTTTATGAGTTTTTTGACTGCTATGTAAATATATGAAGGGACTGTAGTCTTGTATATAAATTCGTGTCTGTTTTTTTTTTGTATTGGAATTCGACGAGTGGCATCGATAGTAGGAACGGGTTAATAGGAGTTCGCGTCGGCATTATTTTGAGACCCCTTTATTTGGAGAACATTGAAAAGATTTTTTTATACCTGAAATGTATTTTGCTTCCCGCGTTGGATACTATTTGTGCGCTTGTCACAGTTGTTATGAGGCCAAATTGAGAAGAAAATTGCCATTTTAAATTAAAACTTTTTTTAGTATTTAAAAATGATTTTTGAACAATCTTTATCTTTTGTTATGTAGAACAACTGTCTATAACCATCAAATAGATTTGTAAAATAACAATTAGAAAAAATATTACAGTTAATATAATCATAATCAAATGTAATTAGTGATCGTATAATCCTCGCCAATTCACTCGTGATTCAGACAAATAAGAAAAATAACATGAAACCCGAGAACAAATATTTATCACAAATATCTGCCCCTCCGGGAACCAAACCCTGCGCCCCTGGTTCGCAGACAGCCACTACCAACCCTAATACCCGTTAGCTGCGACGCCATTTAATGTTATTTTCCAAAGCAATTTCCCACAATCGAAGTTTTTTCCCGTTACCTTTGGAAAAACTTAGAAAACATTAAGGTAAGTAACCCTGTTATCAATATTACGGTATGCGACCCGCATCGTGCGACAGACAGACATTAAAATAAGAACTAGATTACTCGTTACACGCAATGACCCAAATATATATAATATATATATATCTATTATTTGTCCACTGTGTTTCTCATCTACTAATTTTACATCATAAGAAAATTCTAGTCGTAGTAATATATATATATTACTAATATATATTACTAATAGTAGTGAGCTAGGATTACTGTTAAATGAAATATATATATATATATATTCAAAATATTTATTTCATCATAGGAACATCGAGCTCACCTAATGAGTAATTCAGCTATTTTTTACTCATAAAAAAGACATAAAATCCCAAACATTGTAAATTCAATAATAACTACAAAATATATTTTTCGAAAAATAACCGTTGGTATACAAATTAAATCAAGTTTTGTACAAAAGGTCCTAAGTATTCGCACCGAACAAGTCAACAATAGAAGGAAGACTTTAAAAAAAAAAACAATAAACCTGACCCCTCGGGCGACGTCTTAGCGATTGGCTGACTACAGATGTTACTAGCGACAGAAGTGGCTGTAACGTTAATGAAAAGATCTCTCAAGATACCGCTTAGAATATGTCCAATGAGAGCTGCAACGGTGACTTAACGTTGGTAACATTTTGTTTTGAGAAACTTCTTACATAACTATGTCACGATTACAGACGGTAGGTCCACTTGATTCTTCTGATGAATTGGCGGTAGATTTTATATATTTGACGTTCTTAAGTGTATTCAAAATACCTACAGGCAATAAACGATTTGATTTGATTTATTTTTATAAAATTATGTGACATATTGTCAATCTTGACTGTGATTCTTTTGATGGCGTTTGAATTTTCGTATTTCTTTTTGATTAAGATTCGGAAATATGGTTTTTTAATCGTTATACTTTTTTTTTTTTTAATATAAGCAAGTTTCAAGAACGTTTTTTGTCTTTTACTTTAGGGAAACCAAACCAAGATTTTTCATATTTAACGCTTTTTGATACTATCAACTTTCACTACAGAGACTAGCTAAAAGGCCGGGTTTGAAAATATACACGTTGAAAATGTTTTTCATATACAGTAATATAATCAATAAAATATTTTCTATTTAAACTAATACTGAATCATAAGGCAGAAAATAATTGTTTCCCATTAAATAAACATTTTTAATTTTTTTATTGTTCAGACCTACGAAGATTCAAATTAGAAATATTTATTTCATTGTAGGAACGTCCTGCTCACTTAATGAATGTAAAAATATTGCAAGAAATGTAAGTCGAAATTATTACAGTTTGATTATATGCAATACGATACCTGTAATTGTATTTACTAATTTAAAAAATCCCCTAATGACTAAAGTCTGGTAGACAACATCTATCAAACTTGTCGTCGGTTTTGCTAAAATAATACATACTTAGCCTAAATAACCTAGTGTAAGCCAGAAGGAAAAAATGGAGAATAAGATTGAGCTACAATATTGTAGCCACTGTCTACATCTTTTGTAGGTCTGTGTAACGTTACGGTTTCACACGGGAATCGAATGTTTTCTTGAGGGGGACTCGCAAGACGCGCGGAGATTTGCTTCCACCCCACATTATGACATGCAATTTGGTAAGGATTTGTCTTATTTAACGCTGGTAACTTTGTGGTTTTGTTTCAAAGGTAAAAGATTGCATTTTTGTTTTTTAACCAAAATTTATGTCAATAATAAACATATATGGCGAATATTTCTTACTTTAATGCCAAGATAGTCTAGATTTGATCCAAAAATAGATCTATCTATATATAAAAATATATCTATTGCTGTATAGTCAGTTATTCTTAAGGGCCGATATGTTACTCCTATAAGCCTCGTTTTATACCCTTGTTGCAGTGAAGTCCTTTAAATTGTGACACAAATTAGTTTTTTAATTAATATCACCTATTTGAAAGCATCGATTAAAATTCTAATTACGAACCAACAAACAAGTATTTTCAAAATTAAAAGCGAAAAATATTCTTTCAGTATTGCAATTCGAACAATGAAGAATTTTAATTAGGTTTTGTAGAGCCAAGTTTAAGATTAAAAGTATTGAGATTCGGACTTATTTCTTGAGGAAACAATACCTCCAACTTCGCTGGAGCAAAGAAAGTCGTACTTCCTCAGTTTCAATACTGTGGCATTTTACTTTGCTTTGGCTTTCAAAAGATCTGTCTAAAAAAGTCTCAACTGCATTCATCGAACAATGGGCTAAGACGTTCGTTTCCAGGTAGACGCAAGATGCGATATCTTAAGAAATAAGGAGACAATACAGAAACGTTACACTTGAAAAGCAACTTTATTTACTTAATTTTACCATCCAAATTCCTATGCGAATAATTACAATTTTTTCGCAATATCACCATCGCAATGCCCAATCTGGTATGCTTCGTTTGATAGCCTGCTGACTTACTTAAAGATTTAAATTGAAGAAAGTAAAGTCCAGTTTAGCTTGGAGGGAGCGGGTACAATTAACAATAGAACAGCTGATTCCCAGTAACGGTTTTTAATTCAAAATTTAATATTTTGTTCTGTGGCTGGTAAAGTTGAGAAATGCAGTTTGAGCGTAAGCTGTATCGTAACTATCAGACCATATCGACGGTTAGAATTGCTCACATTTCTCATTTGTTATGATCCTCTTTCTTCTTTGCAACCCTTAACAGTCCCACTACTGGACTCGGGTCTCCATAATG
This sequence comes from Racta chiria, assembly GCA_018249195.1. NCBI lineage: Eukaryota > Metazoa > Arthropoda > Insecta > Lepidoptera > Hesperiidae > Racta > Racta chiria. The sequence goes on from DWKC01001339.1 coordinate 6,222, forward strand.
TGAGGGTTACAGGCCACAGTCCACCACGCTGGCCAAATGCGGATTGGTAGACTTCACACACTTTTGAGGGCTTTATGAGAACTCTCGGGAGTGCAGATTTCCTAACGACGTTTTCCTTCACCGTAGCAAGTGATAATCACACATAATTTTACGCACATAATGATACGTACATAATGATACGCAGATAATTTTGAAAATTAAAGGTGTGCGCGTAGCAGGATTTAAACCCGGGACTTCCCGTTCAAGAGACCCAACGTTTAAACCATTAGTCTATCATTGCTATAATAAAAAATAGAAATGTGTTAGGTTAAAAAGTTGTGTAAACAATAAGGGACATATTCCCATAAAAAGTCGTAATAATCGGCTTTTTTTGTGCATCGATTGATCGAAATATGTTTCTACGATGAAATATAATCGGGTAGTTACTTTCAAATACGTGATTCCCTTCATTTCTTCCTTCCTGGCTGGCAACGCGTCAGTACCATAGCGTTACTAATGTCTTAGGGCGGCGCTGATCACTTACTATCAGATGACCCGTCTGCTCGATTGGTTAAACGTTAAAGAATTTCGGTTTGTGTAATCATTATTTAGCGATTGAAGCCGCGGGCAGAAGCTAGTAACATACAAATGATAGAATATTATTATCGAGAACGATCACTGAAGTAGTTGGCAGACTACAAAATAAAGTATGGTCGTCCTTACGAATGTATTGGAAGTAACGAGACCTACTTATATTGCCCGCATACGGGCGGCACGCAAACTGCTTATAAATGATAGCCAATGCTGAGATCACTATCTTAATTATGCTGAAAACTTGAGTAGTATATTCCGAAATTGAGCCCTGTATTAATAAACATATCTTAGACTAGGAACACTGTCTCAAGAGTCAATGCTTGGGTACACGTCGCTTAATTTTTAGTCAGCAACGCGTTAGTGGTTCTTTTAGATTACTTTTAGCTAATCTAGTCTGGGTATTTTAACAGTAAGTCAACGAACAAGTCTAACGAACCCAAGTGTCGGAAGTTTTCGAGCCCCCTCAAGGCGTCCGATAAGGCTTAACGACTGCTATGTGAGGATACTGTCAATACTGACGGACGACGTCACGTAATCTCCGAGGTACGGAAGTGCTCTAGATTTTTTTGCCACTAGTATCCATCCACTTTGGTTACATGTCTGAAATGAGACCAATATTCATCGCTTCAGCTAGTTCATTGACACCATAAGAAGTCCGTGGGATTAATTTTATCTAAAGAAGAGTGATTCCAATAATCTCTTCAATCACATAACACTCAACATCTTAATGAGTACCACTTTTAATAGTTGCATCTGTTGCCTATCTACACTTGTAGCTATACTTATAGCTAATGGCGGTGATGATCATTTCTCGTAGTTATTGAGTACATGTGGAATTTAATGAGTTGATTATTTCTGTATTTTTACCCGACTAATGTTGTGTTTATTAGCTTGGGTATGTTTCTGTGGCTGTCTGGACACAAAACTTGTGCGTCAATTTTGATGATTGTTACGTCAATGTCTTAATGTTGCGAGTGTCAGTAAAGATATGGCGGCAAAGGAAATTCAAAATGGTTTCCACTAGACTCCGACAGACAGTAAAAACGAAGGAAATGAAAATTAACGAACGCTCATTGGATAGGTAACTATTTGAAAATATTTTTTATCCAAGTGCATGGCAACTATACATGACAACTGTACAATTCACAACATTTACTCGTTTCCAAAACAAGCCAAAACGTACAAAAAATCGTACTTGTTAGTGCAAAAAATTGTGAATTAAATTAGGAGTTAAAATTCCGTTTTAAAAACTCCCGTCTAACTACGCAGTGTACTCCCCCATTGCATCGCGAATCTCACAAGTTTTTAGGTACAAGTAGCCCTGTAAGTGTACTCCGCAGTACTTACACGATCCTAATTAGATAACACGTAAGGTGTAGTCACAGCGTATACGTCACTTCTCGCCAGTAAAAAGACATCTAATTATTAAGACACTTCATTTACTTACTCAATTAGTAAGGCTGCGATCTCCCGCTGAGTGCCAATTAAAAAATAATAGAGACCCCGTGTGAGCGAGAGGGTCGAGGGCTCTCTCTCGCTCGCTCTGGCAAGTGGCTTAGAGATGATCCGCCTCGATTGATGGCTCACTATCGAGTGATTTGGTTTTCCACGGATCCAAGGATTTTTTTTTATCTCCCGCTGATCGTGCAAGTTTTTAATTTAGTCGTCCGTCGGGGGAAGTGATTACGGCCGCAATTTTCGCACTTCGAAAATTTACGTCAATTGTTTGATGATGACGAGTGTCTAGTTTCTTTCTTATAATCAATGCGTACAATTTTTATTGAGAATAGACACTATTATACTCTTTATGAATCCATAACTGTTCTGATTTGTGCATTGAATTACACAACGAACAGTTGTGCGTCCAAGCGATTAAAGTCAGTCCTACGTATAATTCTGTAAAAGGATTAACTATCTTATGTAATAAGCATAACGAACCCTAAAATAAGTCGACAATTCAGAAAGTAACGCGTCACTCGACGTCGCGAAAAACCGAATTAGCGAATTAGCCGCTTTAATCATCTGTTCTACAGAACGGGAGTAAGCGATATTTGAATAACGACTTTTCCTGTTGGTACTTAATAACCTGTGATTATAAAGTCCATAAATACATCTATATATTTATAAATGAATGTTTGTCTGTATGTCCTTTATAGTATCGAAAACTATGCATTTGATCATGTGATGATCTTTAGCAAAGTTGTTGTGCATGGGCCCACGAAGGTTTCTGAGTTGGTACGACCAATTTTCAACAGATGGCGCCACTGTCATTCCAATGAATCAGTGACATACACACGCACACAAAATATATATATTTATATGTATATACAAAGATTTAATTCAAACGCGGACGAAGTCGCGGACACAGCTAGTAGGTCATATAAATACACACACACCTACATTCTTATTACCAATACAGGTAATATCTGTGGAGTGTGGACCCGCTAAGAGACTGTGCGTTGTCCCCCAGCACAAAGCTCATAAAGTGGTCGGCCCATGAGTGATGCATTGGCTTTATGACATTCCTTCACGTTTTTCACGACCGTCGCCGTCTCGGACCGCTGTTACGCAACTCACTTGTGAATGGGAGAATGACTTATACAATATTACCTACTTATATTTTCAAGTCAACTTTTATTGATAAGGAAGTAGTAAATAAGATTTATTTCAGGTACTTATTGAAATTGACTAATATCAAAAATGTCTAATTATAGAAAATTCCAGAGAATTTTAAGACTCACTTAGGCATAATAACTTAAATAACTTGAAGAAGCTAACCATAATTATAACCTTAATGTTGATAATGAGAAGTGGGGGGTGCAATGGACTCCGTCTTTAAACCAAGGTGATCTCTTTTGCTCCGGGTTAGTGGCGTACTCCGCTGAACGGACGAGACAGTCAGAGGTAGCCGACCTGCTAGAAAGTCGCTGGGGTTCTGTGTCACTCAGCATATATCCTGAAATCCATGAATCCACATTCATGGTTGTAAGCTTGTTAACTCCCACCTATAGCACATTTCAAAATCTTTTTTCTGACTAATGTAACTATAAAACTGTATTGACCTATTTGTTCCCGTGTTACGTGTTTGAATGACTCTCACTTCCTTCGAGTAATGTACTAGTTGGAGCGTGGCCAAGTCGCGTCGTACCCTCTTTATCACTATCATTAATTAGTTTACACTGTCTGTCTTTTCTGTCACCGCTGCCGTTATCGTTAGTTATGGTTAAAGTGTTAATATAGAGAGGCAAAGTTTCATACAATGCCAAAACATAGATACTTACAAAAGCAAACAGGCAAACTTGGCAAATCTTGTACTAGAAACAATAATAATAATACAATGACTGGCCTGTTGGTCTAGTGGTTAGTGATTTATATTTATGTATGTATGATTATTTATTTATGTATGTATTTAAAAATATATATGTATGTTTGTCAGTTGTCTGATCACCATAGCACAAGCTAACGCTTAGT
>DWKC01001340.1:0-10264 GCA_018249195.1 Racta chiria
CCTATTGTTCCTTGAGTCCTGATAGTTAAATGAAATATTTCCATTGCAGAGGTGGGTCCTGTGCCGTGGTACATCAGTATGTACTGGGTGTTCTACAACATCGGTGTCCCCGTGGCTCTTATGATTACAGCCCTCTACTGGATACTCCTGTATGACCCAGGTGATTTTTGTAACATAATAGCCACATGAAGAATTTTAGCTTAAGAATAAAACTACCCCAAAGCTCCGTTGGCCGTGATCCTTGTATGACACAATTAAATCTATCAACTCCCAGCCAACTGAGACTAACGGCTTTACGTGCCCTACAAAGCACGGAAGCGCTGAAGATATTTTTGCCACTAGCTGTGGCTAATCCATTTACCAATATTTACTTAACATAAGTCTCCACCGAACACGCTCCTTCTTTTACACACCGCCATCTTAGTTCTCCCCACACAGAATTGCTCATCCGGCCACGGATGGCCACAGATAATAGAAAAAATTAGCACAGTTTAATAATAAATCCCACATGTATATTTAAAAAAAATACAAATGTATGTTTGTTAGTTGTTGCTGACGCTTAGTTTGGGATCAGATGGCCGTGTGTGAGTGTCCAAAGATATATAGATAATATATATTAGTTGTATATTTTCATTCCACACGGGAGACAGGGAAGCAACAGAGCGAGGGGTGACAGTAGCTGATTTGCAAGTCGTACGTTTGAGAATATGTAAACATGAATAAAACCGACTATAGATGCATTAATTTACAGATCCAGTACCGGGCGAACTTCATCCTGATTTTTGGCTGGACTTAGCCACTCATGGCATAAATTCTTGCATAGCATTTGCAGAAGTGGCGATATCCCGGACTCCAGTACGTTTTTTGCATGTTTACCAGCCGCTGGGAATGGGCCTGTGGTATGCCGCATTCTCCGGTATATACTTTGCGGCTGGAGGAACTGACACGTTTGTATACTATATATTATTTGCACATTAAAAATGCTTATCTGAAGGACATGAAAAACATAGGATGACTCACCATTGAAGATATTTTTTGATAATATTTGATGATATTGTAGTTATTCTGTCTAATGAAAGCTAAAGCGGTGATTTTGAACGTTGGCAACATTTTGAGATATCACATATTTATCACAGATTACTTGATGTTCATACTTCTTTTATATTTTTATTTACACCCGACCTCGTGTTGTCAAACTTTTTATCGAGATTTTGATTAAGATTCTCAAATTCAATTAATTTATGTGCATTCTTGTATTTTTATTTCATGTAAATTCGTTTTTCAATCGATATTCTTACATCTATTAAAAAATAAGCATATATTAAGAATGTTTATTCATCCTATATTTAGGGATAACCTAAGGGACACCAAGGTTTTTAAATTATTCCGCCTTTTGTCTCTATTAACTACCTATAAAGACACTATCTATCTAGACAGACTGTAGTCTATTTATTAAATGCAGAATATTAAGATATACCTACTTATCAGTTCAAATACCTAACATACTCTATAGATAACAAAATGTGCATTACACTACATTAACTACTTTACTTTAGGGTTCTTTAATAACAGTATTTTTTTTTATGTTGGTAGGGTCATGTTTAGCGGATTAGCCAGCCCCCTTTACTAGTAAGCTACATAGTTCTGGAATTTTAAAAAATATCATCAGAGTAGCATCTAATTATAATAAAGTTACAAGAAAAAATGTCATGGGTAGGCAGTTTCGGCAGGTCAACGAGTAATTACAGTAACTACGGAACTCCCATGTAGCCTGACTCGGACTTGGCCAGTATATTTACTTTTTTTTTTAACAAACTGTAGTGGACCTTTTGTAAGCTTAACTATGCAGTAGTTCTACCTTATTTTTGTGTTCGAGGGAATTGTCAATTCAGTGTCAATTCGAGCACACCGTGATTTTCCAAAAACCTGAACATAAAAATTGCGGGTTATGTGCGATTCCTACACTAAAGCAGCTGTCCTACGCATGGGAACGCTCCAGGATTTGCTTTGAACGCACCGAAAATTGGTAATTTAATTTTTTTTTCAGGCATGGTAACCCGTTTATATACGACATATTGGATTGGAGGCAACCTGGCCGCGCCGGGTTGATAGTAGTGATCGCTACAGCGGGCTTACTCATACTCTACACCTCGTTGTGGGGCTTCGCACTCTGCCGGGACAAAGTGTCCGCAGCCTTAGTACAAACTAAAAGCCATGATCTACCAGCAGTGCCCAATGACCAGCACACTAGAATAGTATGACCAAAACTTAAAGTTTAAGTAGGAAAATATAACAAAGTTACCATACCAAAATACCCTTAAGGTGCAATTTTATGTCATAACTAATAGTATTATTATTCTTACGCATAATTACTTTCCTAAGCGTTTTATAAAAATGGTTACAAAGCTTTGATCAACAATCAACTAGATTTCGCGTGATAGACAAAAACAATACTCGACACATACCACCTCACTTGAAATGTGAGCTGATATTTTATTGAGTTCGTTCTAAGCACAGCCAATGTAAAGACATTACACAACACCGCAATATGTACTGGAAAGTAGTAAAAATTATTCCCGTAAATACAATTTAACGGACGAGTGTCTTACATGCACAATTAGTTATATTGTGCATGTTCTAACCGAAACTAAACTTTATACCTAACTGAATAATTTTAAAATGAAAATTACCGATTTTAAACCGACGCCACTAGTATTGGCCAATACCAGCTAATTCAGGCGCAAACTTGTGTCCCGCAAGGCAATAACGGGCAAAGGACTTTATTTATTTATCTCTTAAAGTTGACTTCTTGGCTTCATCTTGACATGATGTCACGTTAGTATTTTGATTTATATTATTTATTCTTTTAGTTTATTGTAACAAATGGTAGTATGTATAATATTTATGACTTTATTGCAAGGTACAATTAGGTTCAACGTAATACATTTTTAAACTTTTCTTAATTTACTAACTTTAGGTTTGCTAACGAAACCAATGAAGAAGTACCTATATCACGAGGACAGATCTTTGGTTCAACTTTATTTGGGACCATGTATCTAGTTGATTGTTGATCGGGGTAACAGCGTTATTCAACTTGAAGTAGGTAGGTACGCAACGGTTCTTCTTACAGATCATAATCGTTCTTGAATTCGCGGTCGCAGAATGCTTTGACTGTGACCTAATAAGTGTGTAATAGTGCCTAGTTACTTAGTAGGCGTTCAAGTATTACGCAACGCAATTTGGTGGGAGGCTGAGGTCTTGTAAAACGCAACGATGCGTTACAGGGCCAGGAGGGGGCTTCGAACAACGCTTTACGCGCAGTGATACTTTCTTGCATACCTCCATATGTGATATATTGATTAATACAACTATAATAGGAGGACGGCTGCGGAGGGCAGGTAAAGCCGACGGTTCCAGTTCTCATCGGTAGGTAGCAAAATTATGCTATGTTGGAGACCTTCGGACAGCTTAATTTATGACTTTCCAAACTAGGTTTAACCTCTCCGTCGACCCATATTGAAGCAGTTGGGGAGGGGGGAGAGTAAATTCTAGGCCCGCTCAGCCTGAGCCAGCTTAGTGACCGATTAATAGGTTGAATATACTTTTATAGTTTAATAGGTATATCTATTAAACATATAGAAGAAGGCAATTGTTTATCTAGTAGTGTGAACACAAGGATACTTAAAATAATTGAATTTCAATTGTAAAGAAATATTGAAATTATAACATTATAACCGTCATGTGTTCAAAACCTATTGTTTAGTAGTAGATAATTACTATATTTAATAACATGTAAATAGTCTATACAAATTTTATGTCCTTTAAAATAATTATATATGTATTGGTTATTATCTTGCGCTGTCTTGTAAACAAAACACGGTCAAGTCAACAATTTTATTGTGTTACATTCTTAATGTGGTGGTTCCTGAAAGATTCGTGATCTTGTTAATATTGAGCTATTAAACTTTTATCAATTAGTGTTGTTGCATGATAAAAACGGTACATTAGTTTAAAGAAAAATGTCCGTTTAGTCCACTAATAATTGTACACTATTTGCAAACACTTGCGAATTAGAACCATTGTCATTCCAACCGGATTAACTCGTCCTAAATTGATCGTGAAATGAAAAATTGTTCTATTAATGTATGAATATTCTATAATCTATAAATGTATGAAGGTGTACAAATTGTAATGTGTTTATAGAATTAGTAATATAGCCTTTACTAAATAATTGTTTTAAAAAATAAACAATTTTATATTTGAAACATACTACCAGAGAAGGTTATATGTTTTGGTTGCCTAGATGTGTACAATAGGCGGAAATAATTATTTTTCGTGGGTTCCAAGGCGAACTCGCAGACTGTGGGGCCTATTAGCCGAACTATTGTTATAGATTATTTATAAGTTTTATTTTAATGAGAGATTAAGAGTATTCATTGAGTGTAGTAGCTGCTAAATTCATTTAATTACTGTTCTCTAAGGGATTATAGTAAGATATAAAATTATTAATTAAATATAGGTACTTATATAAGTAATTTATTAAAGGCAAAGGTGAGCAGAGTCCATTTTTTTCATAAATGTTACTTAATTATTCTGAAATAAAGAATTTAAAACTCTATACCTAATTATTTCTTTTATTTCAATTGAGACACGTCTTCCAACCAGAATCATTTATATACAGGAATAGATCTAGGTATGTATTTAGCAGAACGAATGCCAAGTATTGATTAGATTTTATAAACATAAAATATTGAGGTTACTCAAACATCCAATACGTGAAGATCTTAACTTTCGAACGTCTTTATAAATCTGTATAATTTCTATAAAACTCTAGATCAAGAGTTGTAAATTTAAAAACTAAGAATTTATAATTATACCCGTGTAGTTTGGGTACAAAAGGCGGCCTTATCGTTAAGCAGCGATTTCTTCCAGGCAACCTAAGGCTTTCAGATTTTAGATAGAAGAAAGAAAAATAGTAAGGTTGAATGTACGATATTACAGAAAACAGACAGAAATAGTTATTTAGCTGTGTAATTAAAACATATTTTTTTATTTATTCATTAACGTTCTTGTATAAGTGTCCTTATAATGATGGTATTTATAATATAATGCAGCCACTTAATGAAGTAAATAAGCGCTTATAAGAAAAATAACAACAAACTATTTATTCAAAACATTTATTTCTATATAGCAAAATTTAAACAGAAAGCAACCAATTTCAATACAATCAATAACAAAACTAAATATGATATGTGATTAAGTTTGACTTAGCGTGTGCTGTGCGGACATCTCAAACATCATCCGATATTACGTTAACGAATTACAACAACTAAACTAAAACTAGTTTATAAATATAATTTTGAAATATAATTAAAAGGGTTCCCATTTATGGAAATGTTAGAAATATTTTATAGATAAATTATTAACTTTTTTTTTAATCCAAGGATAAAATCCAAGGATAAAATTTGCAACAGCTTTATCCTTTTAAACTCCGAAGCATCTTGTGACGCTCGAGATACAATTACATTCTATTGTTATCGAGATGCGCCGGAGTCCGTAAGGTCACTTTCGAAGTACATGTATGTACCTACTTAAATTTATTACAAAATATAAGTATCAAGTTTTGCCCTATATATTACGGCAAACCAGAATATTACAATACCAGATTTTTTCTAATTTATCGCTTTTTGACAGTTTCAATCCCTTGACATTTAAATTTATATTTTTGTCATAATACTTTCCACAAATGAGAAACTTCATAATCACCCATTTTAATCTTATGCAATTTTTAATAAATCATTAATTTTTGGACAACAGTCTCAAAAAATAAACCATCTCACCATACGTTTATAAATCCAAAAATATATTTTCTTATGTACAATATAGAATTATAATTAATAACTAACTAACAATAGTTGAGAAATTCATTAAACTTATACTTAAAACGCTAAGTGTGTCGCTTGTCTCGCTCACTGCACGCTGTCCGCCAGTGAGTGCGAGGGAGATAGCATGAGAGAAGTGTTTATTGTCACCTCAGAAGCATACTCTGTAAGTCCTTAACATAACTAATGTTTAAAATTAATTAATATATTGTGCTTAACATTACGAGTCGCGTACACGGTGAGAAGGTGTAACAAGTCAATTCTCAACGTTAATTTAATTTAATTGTAATTCAAATTACTCTTTAATTTCATTAAAAAAACCTTGACACTTTACCAAAGCTTTTACATACAAACATAGACTGCATAACCTACTAGACTCCGGATCTAGGGCGAACTACTTCTGCCAAAATATTAGACCAATCAACCTTGCACTAGACACTGCGCGCGATGCACCGACCAATAGGTAATACCGGCGAATATACCGATTTCCGACATGGCCCAATTTTGAATCAAGTGAATTATTTTGACGCTACCCGCCTGTATTACTTCTGTCGGCGCTTTGATTATTTTTTCTAGCGGAATATATTACATTAAGAACCTAGTGGGCGTTGGCAACAGTCAGTATACACAAATACTTTACGACTACATCTTGACATGATTTAATTTGTAAAATAAAATAATTGTAATCGATCCTGAGCTCTATCGGTCCTCTTTTCTGCCAAAATTTTAATAAGACCATTGACTACTATTACTGAATAACTTCACCTAGACCGATTAACATTTAATATTACATCATTAATTCTACTATAACTATGAATAAATCAAAAATAAAGTCGCGACGTGTACACAATACAAACTATGTACATAGAAAAATCGATATCACAAACATTCAACATTATGCTAAAATACACAAGAGATAACTCGTGTAATTTAAATTTAGAAGGCGTTTCAAGAGATCAATATATTGGTGACACTATCTTAGCGTTCCGATCACAACGATAACAGACATGCCGGTTGTTCAAAGGCATTTTAGGAAATTTTGTCTTATAAATATATTCCTTAAAATCCATTAAAAATAATCAATACTTCTCATACACCCATTACACCATTCCTAATGTTGTAAACAGGAATGTGTTATTGCACCAAACGAATTTCGACAAATTATATAATGTTTTAAACATTTCCACGTGAGTTTCGATGATCTTCGAGACATTTTTTATGCTTACGTTTTAAAAATATATCTTAAGTAGTTAGGTTATAATTCTTTAAATCCCGTCCGTTGGAAATTCAATTCAATTTTCTAATACCAAGTGCTTTGGTGACTAGATTCCACCGAGCTCGAGCTCCCCTACAATTTCCAATTCCACCGATAGTATTAAAATTTCGTTAAAAAAAAACCTTTGTAAATGTCCGCTTGCGTCATATTACGATACTCGGTAACTTATTTTGTACACATTATACTAAACAAAAGGTTATATACACAATTCTTTATATGTAAAACTTACACATTTTACATTGGACGACGAACGCCGGCCCTAGAGGTGGCCATTGACAATTGACTTATTAAAATTTAGAAAATGTATATTTGTCTTATTGCACCAATATTCGTAATTCATAAATTTTGTCTACGCACAAATTTTTGTACCATAAGTCGTATAAAATTGCCCGTAACACATTCTGCGTACACAATTATTGCTATTAAGACAATACACTGGAATATGTATACATTGTGGTCCTAAATTACATTATACATAGCTAAAACGCGAAACAATTCGAGCTTCAATACATTAAATTACAAATTGTTAATTTAATAATAAAAATACAGGCACAATATAACCATCTCAATGATATTTTTATGAAGATTACGTTTGGTATACAGCATGTTACTTCTTAAAATTTAAATGACAGTTGTCGATGAGTATTTTGTAATATAAATACACCAATGTATGAACACACAAAATCTGCTTGTAAACTACTTCACAAATCGCGAATGTTTAAAACATTGATTACGTTCAACGAGACTATGGGTTGCTAAGTGCGCAGAAACTATTCTGATTGAAAATCTTTTAAATTTGCCATATGCCAATTAACCATGTCTATCATGGAGTATGGAGTTAAACGAGTACAGTCTCTGTGTAATAGTGTCCATTGAAATGTGTCAAATAGGTGGCGCTACACTAGCACAAGGTTGAGTTTTTAAAAAGCCATTAGAGTTTTATCGTTTATTTTATTTCTCAATTTACGCCACTCGGACATTTTTTTACGACACAAATCATTCCCTCAACTGTTATATTCTTTTTTTAAATTTTGTAAGAGCGGACACAACACAATTTTCAAACTCAGCGTATCTCACTCCGTCTACAACTGCTGCACATTACAACATACAGTACAGTTGCGCCAGCGTCATTTTGGACGATTTTTGCTGTTATTATTTATAGCTTCTCCACAATATGCATTAGTGCAGCGTGGTGGAGTATGCTCTAGACCTCCTCAGTAAGAGAGACCCGTGCTCAGTAGTAACTCAGATTGTCCTCCCTCCCTCCATACTCCATGACGTTACCACAAGTACGTTTGAAATTTTCATTCCATTTTTGAAGTATTCTATCAGTCAAACGACATACATGTGCCACATTGCAGCTTCTATTCGGAGCAATAATCATTGTAAATTGAAATACGATAAAAAGTCATTAATTCGACTGAAGACGATTATTATTAATAACCTCTAAAGTGTAAGCTGATGCAAGGAATCTAACTGCATTATCACACGCGTATAGCTAGCGAGTCGAAAGCGAAACAAAGGCACAGCGATTTCGCCGCGAGTTCACAGTAAATGCACCAATATATACGTATTGTTAAAACTAAGCATATTGATAATTGACCAAGCATTATGAGTATATATATCGTTGCAAGAGCTAGAGTGAGGCAATCAGTATCCAATATTCTGTAAAATTGTGGCTAGAGATTACGTATCGGAATTGGTGCTTTTTAAATATTAACCTCGATAATACCATACGTTGTTAATACCTTTGTTAATATGCTTTTGTCCAAAGAATGGTAAACAATCCCCTTAGCAGTAAACCACATTTATACCATATTGAATTAAGGTAATACAGTGAGATAAATAAATATAAATATAATTTTTGTAACTGAATAAAGCTTTGATTATTATGGTATTTTCATTGTCTCAATGTAGTCACGTATGTCAGCCCAGTCAACCAATTTTTACGATTATTTATGACTCGTTTGTAAAACTCCAGGAGTTGAGGCGAACCCGCTCGTTTCCAACCCGTTTGCAATTCGCTTATATGATATGGAACATAACAACGCCATTTGATACTCTTAAAAATAATCTAGCAAAGACTAAATGATCTTAATACAGTAACCACGAGAACAAAAACGACAACATTCCTGTTATGAAACACGCATCGAATCCTGTAATTCGCTAAAACTTTGGAAACCCTACGACCCATATTGTGATGGACCCAAATGGATAACTCAAAACCGCAATCTTATGAGTCAATATTTTCATGGCACAATCGATTATGCACTCGTAAGCTGAGACCGGTTTGGCACAATCGACTCTTGAGATTGGGCGCTTAGGTTGTGATCAGTTTCCTAATACGGGCCCAGCGTACTGCTAAAACCTCCCAAGACTTTGTTGAGGAAAGCCACTTTATACAAAATACATTTCCACTTCTGATCCATTTAAGCTAAATTTCTAAAATTCTGTCCATAAAAGTTTAAAAATACACTTAAAAAAAACAAATAGAGCTTAAAAATTTACGGGTAATTGCGAAATTGGTTAAAGTATGTAAACAACGGTAACATTGGAGGGTACAGCGATATATTGAATAGGTCATACACCTCCATTGTTATCTGTACATAATCAGCCACGTATTAATATTAGGGATTTAAACTTATGTACGATATAAATACCTATTTGTCCGTGTAAAGGTGCAATTCGGTAGCACACGACAAAAGTCGTCTCTAACTGTCACAGGCTGTCGTTTGCTGCGTTCTACGAATTCGCACCTTAACTTGTTTGAGATACCTTATATCTGTCTATCTGTGATATCTGTCTAATTAAAGATGAAACGGTGATTTTTGAAGTTGGTAACATTTTTTAGAAGTTATGTCAGTATCGCGGATGGCAGGCGCACTTTTGATACTTCTGTTAAATTATTGATAAAATTACGTGACAATTCTTCCGTGACAGTTCCCAATCATGATGACCAATGATTCTTTTGATGAATCAATTTAAAGAATATATTTTTGATAACATTTGTAAATCAAACTAATTGGACTAATGCACACAGCATTCTTTTTTATCTTTAATGTAAACCAAAACGGGTTTACGGGTTACGGGTTTAAACGGGTTAACG
>DWKC01001341.1:0-10263 GCA_018249195.1 Racta chiria
TAAACAATGGTTAATGCAGCGTCGGCGAGAACCCGCTGCATTGTCGGCAAGATACCGTGGTTACGCCGTCGTAACTCCTCCCCCCTTAAGATGGAAGCGCATCTTGCAGCTTCCAGTAGCGTCCTCGCTACTAACTGGCATCTTTGCTTTTCTTTCGGAAATCCATTTATATGTTCTCCATCCCAGAAAGGCTATTACGATGATGTAAAATATTATAGAACTCCAACTAGGGGTCGTCATCATTGTGGTCCAGCTAACATCATTTTCGTATGTTAACATTGTAGCTTCCGTAACTAGTTGGTGTAGATTATCCAGGGATGAATCTTTTAACTCTATTTCATATTTAATATTTTCTTCTGGTATAATTTGCTTCTTCGGTACAGGTATAACATCGTGTATGTAGATATTGTTAAGGTGGCTTTGTAGGGTTGTGTTGTTTAGACGGACTTGACAATCATTGGATAATTTAATAATGTTGACTCCTTCTATTTTCCTATATTCTGTCCTTGGTCCACACTGGATTCTGAGTATTGTCTCGTCGTTGTTTACCATGATCCAACTATTTTCTCGAATCTTCTGTATTTTGGCTGTTTTCAGATTGACTCTAGCATAGGTGCAGTTTGCTTCCTGGTGTTGTATGAGCGATGAGATGCAATCTTGAGCTGATTCTGTCGATCTCATGTCCAATGATTTGCATAGTTGAGTGTCTTCATCAATGGGACGGCAGTCATCTCGCATATAGGTGTACTCTTTACTTCCAAGTATAAGGTATTTGGATATAGGGATTATAACTAGGTTATTTTTATTAGGGATAGAAAATAGATGGATAAAATCATACACATTATTATCAATGGATGGGATCTCTAAAATAAAGGTGAGTGAATTTTGTGTACTATATGCTTTAACATTTATAGATCTTTCTATGACATGAATATTACTAACACTTATTTCTGTTACAGGTACAAAAGAAGAAAATAGGTTTTTAAGTTTTAAGATCTCTATTACTAGATTATGCGGATTTATTATACTAGGGTGAACGACTCCTAATTGCGAAAATGATATTGCATCTTCCAATACCATTAGTTTGTCTAGTATTATTTGAAGGCTGAAGTCGATTTGCACGTACATATCTAAGAAGTTAATATGATTTATAAGTTGGTTGGTAATAGTGCTAACGTTTTGAAAAGCTATTAGAAGATTCTTTTGGTTGTCATTAATTTTCTTAATTTGATTATTAAATTCATTGATGGTAGTTTCCGCTAAAACCAACGATTTTTTCTGTAAATTTTGAGACTTTACAATTTGATTTTTAAGATTAGCAATTTCATTTTCATATTTAATAGCGTCATCATTATCTAGGTTACCAGTGATTGCTTTTACAATAGATCCTAGACCGTTAACTAGGCCACGTCTTGCTCTTACGTGAGGCGTAATAAAGGAAATCTTTTTATCTATTAAGTTTATAGTATGACTTATCTGATCTTTATAGGTATCATGTAATTTGTTAGTGGGCAAATGGATTTCCGCTAATTTTACGCTAGAAAATAATGCTGTTAATTTAGTAGTGATCACATGTAGATCTGTAATATTATAAATACAAGCAAGGCTAAAGGAATCTATTTGGTTTATAGCTTTTCCCTCTCTTAATAGTAGAATGCCATTAGTGTTGTCTATGGGGTCTATAGTTACATTTGCTGCTGCGTAGAGCACGAAGGCTCCGGTGACGACCGTCCTGCAACAAGGTGAGGTCTCCGTAGTAGTTTAAAATGTACTCTTATAGATTTAGAGTTAGGGTGGCTACCTATAATCTCCGCTATATTATTAGGATGAAGATGAATGATCTTATACGGACCCTTGAAGACTGGCTTCGTTTTGTCGTTGCGTGCTGTTTTAGCGACCTGCTTATATACAGTTTCACCTACCTTGAACGCTAGATTTTCCGCGGTCTCG
Organism: Racta chiria; assembly: GCA_018249195.1. Classification (NCBI taxonomy): domain Eukaryota; kingdom Metazoa; phylum Arthropoda; class Insecta; order Lepidoptera; family Hesperiidae; genus Racta; species Racta chiria. The sequence continues at coordinate 1,951 of DWKC01001341.1, forward strand.
TTACGCCTTGCAATCACCTGCTCCTTATTCTTTGACATATGGGCAGCAACACACTCCTGGATTGCTTCCGCGTTCATCCGATGCTTAATAACGTAGTCCTGATAAAGTTCCTTACTATAATATAATTCTAACGGGTTTCTAGAAGCTGTGTGTCCGAAAAGTAATTCATGGGGTGTATATTCTGTGGCTGAATGCACAGTATTATTATAAGCTAATATTGCATATCTCATAACACTTTGGATAGGATCTTCTTTATTGGCCATCCTCTGTATACGAATTATTTCAGCTATGGTGGAGTGAAAACGTTCAATAGGAGAATTCGAATTTGGATTATAGGGGGTGGTAAAATGTAGATGAATTTCATGTAAACCGCACATTTCTTTTATCACGTCATTATCAAACTTAGTGTCAGAGTCAGTTGTAATTTTAAGGGGTAGTCCAACTACTGAAAAATACTGAATTAGTGCATCTGCTATATTAATACTGTTAGCTACACTTAACGGGATAGCTTGTGCATGCTTAGAAAAATTATCAATAATAGTTAGAAAGGTCGCTCCACCAGTTGAATAAAGATCCATAAATAGATGTTCCATAGGTTTCATAGGGGTTTCAGTGAGTGTTAGAGGGGGTCTTAAAGGATTACGCTCATATTTGGCTTTAAGACAGGTATCACATTGATTTACATATTTTTGAATAGTTAATAACATACTAGGCCAATGATAGTTTTTATGTAGTTGTTTATAAGTTTCTTGGATACCGCGATGTATCGTCTTGCCTTCATGATATTTCTTAATTAAATCTTCTTGCTCAGTTTTATTCTCTACTAACGTCACACGTGAAGCGCATTTAAATAGTTTAGGACCTCTATCGTTAAAGACTGTAGAATAGACTTTCGAAAATATAGGATACAATTCTTCGTTGTAAAAATAGCAATGAAAAACTCTATCGGCAATGGTATGTTCTTTTAAAAAATTTATAACTTCTTCTTCGGTATTATTAACAGGGATAAACACATCTTTAATAGTGTATCTTGTACTAGTAGATCTATTATCTACTCTGTAAACAGAACCGGGTGTTGATCTTATGTGAAATTGCTTCAACTGTCTATCTATTGCGTCTGCTAAAATAGGTATATTTCGAATATTACTATCTGTTTCTATTTGGTTTTCCGCAACTGGGATATTCTCCACTGTAATTATGCTCATACTATCAGATTCGGGCTGTAATCGGGATAAAGGTGCTCTATATGTTATATTACTGTTACTATTATTATCTATGTTTTCATTCGCTATGTCGTTGTTAGTATTTTCATTTTGGTCTTCATTTCTAATACGTTCAAAAATTCTGTCAATAATGTTATCATCCTCATTATCATCTAAGTTAACTGCCAGTGATTCCATACTATTATGAAACAATTTAGCTCGAGATAATGCATCTGCGTTAGTATTCTGTAAACCCTTTTTATATATAACATTGAAATCATATTCGGCTAATTTAAGACGCCAACGAGTTAATTTTGAGTTAGGGTCTTTTATAGACATTAACCAAGTTAGGGGTCTGTGGTCTGTATAAATTGTGAATTTACGACCATACAAATACGGTCTGAAATACTTAACGGCCCAAACAATTGCCAAAAGTTCCTTTTCAATTGTCGAGTACCGTGCTTCGGTATCTGACAACGTACGGGATGCATATGCGACCGGTTTATCATATCCTACTTTACCCTGTGATAATACAGCGCCTAGAGCAAAATCAGAGGCATCTGTAGTTAGAAGAAATTGTTCGTCAAAATTGGGATAAATTAGAATAGGATCAGTAGTCAGAATCTGTTTACACGTATTAAAAGCTTTTAAAAATTCCGGTGAATGAATAACTTTATGATTTTTCTTTAAACAAACAGTCATAGGTTTTGTTAAAGCAGCAAAGTTTTTAATGAATTTACGATAATATCCTACTAGTCCTAAAAATGCTTTAATGTCCTTTTGAGTTTTCGGTAGAGGGAAATTAAGTACAGCTTTAATCTTATCCTTATTTGGTTTAACGCCTGTATCTGTTAGTTCGTGTCCTAAAAAGTTAACTTGTTTTTGCAAAAACTCTGACTTGTCTAGTTGGATTTTAAGGTTATGTATTTTAAAACGGTCAAAAACTTCTCTTATTTTTCCTATGTGTTCCTGAAGGGAAGTGGATGCTATTATGACATCATCTAGATACGTAAAGACATTAGTAATACCTCGCAATATATGGTCCATTAATCTCTGAAAAGTGCTAGGGGCATTTTTCAGACCGAAAGGCATTCTCAGAAATTCATAGTGTCCACGCTCTGTAGTAAAAGCTGTTTTTTCTACGTCCCTAGGGTGCATTTCCACCTGGTGGTAACCACTTGCCAAGTCTAATGTTGTAAAATATTGTGCACGTCCTAAACGATCAAGGATATCATTAATATTAGGCAAAGGATATTTATCCTCGATTATCTTATCATTTAGTCGCCTATAGTCTATAACTAACCTCCATTTTACATTACCTGATGCGTCCGGCTTTTTGGGGACTATATGAACGGGACATGACCAAGGGGATATACTTTCTCTAATAATACCTTGTTTTAACAATTTATCAACCTGACTAGCAATTTCGGCTCTCTGTTGAGGGGGTTGTCTATAACTTTTAACGTAAGTGGGGTTTTCGTCAGTCAGTCTAAGTTCGTGTTTGACTGCATGAGTAAAGGTAAGAGGAATATTTTCTGAATAGAATAATTCTCTATATTGATAGCACAACCTAGTGATCTCGCGCTTTTCTTCGTCGTTCATATGTGTAGTTCTAATTTTATTTAAATTTTCGGTAAGTATTTTATCTATATTAGTTTTTATTTTCATGTTATTTAGTTTATAAGTATTATTATGTTTAGTTTTAATATCATCACAAGAATAGGGCTGTAGTCTAATCGGGGTGTCATTAGTAATTACCTTTTTCTGTTCGCTATAGTTTATAATAGAAGTTTTAAACATGCCATTTTTTACAGAAACCAAAGCTGCTGGTGATTTTAATTCATTTGACCAAATAAAATCGTCATGTAAGTATTGTCCGTCTGTATAGTTAGTTTTAACTGTAATTATTTTACTACACTTTGAATCCACTCCTATTTTCTTTGCAGGATAATCAAAGTGAATATGGATGTCGGCTGATGAAGTGTGAAGCATTTTATTTTTTAGGTCAATATTACTAGATAGGGCTTTAAGAAGATCTAAACCTATTAAACCTTTATATTTAGGATCAAAATCAAATAGCAAAAATTTATGAAATATATCCGAATTAAAGGCTGGTGGTAAGGGCAAATACGCAACATGCTCGTGCTTAGTAGTAGCATGGGCAGTTCTGACTTCAAACGGTTCATATTCAACACAATATTCAAGAACAGTTCCGAAAATAACATCAGGTGAAATCATAGATCTCGATGCACCAGTATCAATTAAAAATTTGCCATTAAACTCCGGTAATTCAATGTAAGGTAAATGGTCTTTATCATGATTATTTAACTTAATTACCTGGGGTCGTCGGGACGCTCGTCCTGGGTAAAATTTTGCTGGTCACTTACTTCTTGTTCAGCTTCAGAAGTTACAGGTATATCATAGGGAGGCTGCTCCTCGTAATATGCGTAGTCCTCGTAGCCTGGTTGGTTATACTCCACAGCATACTGCTCATCAGGGCTATAGAAGAGTTCTTCGGAGACAAATTGAGGAGGTTTTGGTTTACCTACCGATCTCATAGTCACGTCGGAGACACTACGCGGCTGGTTGGCAGCTCTCTGGGGCGCCTGAGGCCTGTTATTAAAGTTACCTGGTCGATTCTTCCACGGCAGAAGAGAGTTTATCAATTGTTGTCTTTGTTCGGGTGATATATTATTTTGTTTCGGTACAAAGTTGGGTGTTAATAGACGTTGCCAGGGTTGTCGGTTATTATTATTATTGTTATTATTAAATGACATAGGAGAGTTGGTTAACTGAAATCTTTGAGGTACATTATTTACTGGTCGATATTGGTGAGGGTTCGAAAATTGAAAGTTATTATATTCCTTGAACTTTGCTTGCGACGTTGACGGCATATTATTATAATTAAAATTATTATTACGATTAAAATATAAGCGAGCTTCTTCCTGTCTAGCTGCAACTATCGCGGATTCTAGCGAAGTTGGTTTAGCTATCCTAACTCCTATCGAAACATTAAAATCTAACTGATTAACATACTGTTCTATAACCATGTTTTCGTAATAAGATTTATCTGTGTGCTTTCCTACCGAATATAATATATCAAGCATCTCTCTAAGACGTCTACCAAATGATTCAGCATCCTCCGATTTTAGGCGACGCATACGAGTCAATTCTTGCATAACCTGTATCTCATTCCTAGGTTCCCCTAAACGTCGTAGTAAGGCGCTTTTAATAGCTTCCCACGAATCTAGCTTGTCCTCATACGCAATAGCGTCTACAGCGCGTCCACTAAACCTACTCTTAATAAGACACAAAATAGCGGGGTGTTGCCTATCTCCATCATCCATTAAAGTTAACAGGTTATCCACTTCTCGCATATAGTAATTAAGCGTCTTAGGATTACCATCATATTTAGGCATTAAATCTGACACAACTTTAAACCTACCATCACAATCTTGAAGGGACATTTTGAGGTTTTAAAAGTTTCCTCTAAATATAGAAATAACAAGTAAAATTATATGAAAAAGTAGAATAGACAAAATGTTAATAATATTCACACAAAACACGATATATCTGCGATTTTAGCATAGAACAAACGTGTAAAGTAGTGTTATAGTATATGTATATAAAAAAAATACAACAGGAAAAAGAGCAAGGAACTTGGAAGTTAATGAGCACTCACCAAAGCGTCCACTGCATCTCCTGTCGGGATCTTGTACAGCAACAGGCTTCCCAATGCTCCGGGACTCCCGCGAATGTCGCCCTTAGGTTCTTGATAATACGGTAGCAGTGTCACGACGATTGGAACCGTCTTCTCCAGGTAGAAAAGTTTGATTCTATCCTAAAGTACTGCTATCCTACCGACTGCGCCAGATAAATCCGGGCGAACGCGAACTATGTTTTTAAAAACTATTTATTTAATTACAATAATAATTAAGAGAATTACAATAATGTTATTTGATGGATTGCTCGTACAAGACTGCCCGATCGGTGTCACAACTGGTAGCGGCTTAAACAATGGTTAATGCAGCGTCGGCGAGAACCCGCTGCATTGTCGGCAAGATACCGTGGTTACGCCGTCGTAACTCACTTAGGGATATTTTTTTTTAAATCTGCGCGTACAGTTTGCCAAGTCAGGGTAATATAAATCGTTAGGTGTCTGCTTGAGGTGTTTACGAAAGTTAAATATAAACATCCAAACAAGCTGACCAACTGACCACACTGACCACCGGTGACGTCAGCTCGCGTCGCTAGAACAACAGGATCACTTATCACTTATTAATTAATTTATAATTTACCACTAATATTACCTAATTACTTTTGTACAATAAATGCGCATGGGCATACTTAATTAGCTTAATTAGCCAACATATTAGCGATGTCTGTAGTTTTCCTCACATGTATGGTATCGGTCATCCATGGTCCATGCTGACCTCGACCACGTCTTTCTCACTAGTAGACAACTCGCCTGAATTTTACATTTACGTATAACAACTGGTGACCCCCGGGATTGGGTCAGTTTGTCCCTCTTTCAAGCAGTCCGCAACAAAAATGTTCCGTTCTTACAAACAAACCTGATTCGAGAAATAAAATATGAACATCGAGGTCGTTTTGGAGCGACTCAACAATTTTTCAAGACAAAACATAAGTTCATTTTACTATATAGGCTGTAAGGCCAAACAGCGGCAATTTTTCAGACAGATCACAAAACTTATCTTTCTCATTATTCGACGTCATTAACAATGTAGTCCGATTACCAAAATAAAACTTCTGTTCAGGTTAAGATCAAATATAAGTGTATGAATTATTCCCAGATTATTTTCATAATTACAAAATAAACAAAAATTCGTAGGCGCCCGTCCCGCTTTAACACAAAAAATGGCCACGTTACTTTAACCCGTTAACTTTAACCTTAACGTTACGTCGATCGAGCGGGACGATAGTAAACAATCGACAAAGACGAGCAACAGCGGGCAGTATGTAGAAACATGTGTGACCGCCAGTGGCTAAAATATAATCTTGAAGGTTTCCGTATTTCGAAGGACACGGAAAGACGTCGGGCTTAGTTGTTATCGCCAGGTGGCAGTCTTAGAGTGTTCTTGGGGCGGTCAGGTGGCATTAAAACATCCGAAACTTGAGCCGGCCACTAACCCTTGCACGTATCCGCACTGGAGCAGCGTGGTGCAGTACGTTAGTCTCGAGGAGAGCCCCGTGCTCAGGAGGGGGCCATTGATGGGTCGAGGTCAAGCCCTTGAAGACTTTGTAATCTTTTGAACGATCTTCCTAGTATTATTGATTATTAAATGTGATTATTATTATTATAAATGCGAATGTTTGTGAGGGTGAATGAATGGATGGATAATAATAATTATTATTTATTTTTTGATATCGTTACATGAACCATACAATTATCGGATTTCCCGTCTGTTGGATGACCGACTGCTACCCACAAACGAGATATGAACTAGATATGAGCTATTGTATACATAAAGAACAATAATAAGAAAAGGAATATAAAATGATATACATTCAATAACAATGTGAAGATTTTAAATATTATCTTCTTCAATGGCAGCTGCCCCCTCTCTCAATTTAATACGAGAAATAAGATTAATTAATAAAGTATTAAGATGATCTTGATTAAGTATGGTTACTTTAATAATAATTACATTATTTGAGCTGCTTAAAGAGCTGATTATATTTATATACTATAAGATAAGGGAATATAACATAACATTATATAGATTTAATTTAGGGTACGACGAGAGTTTTTATTATTAATATCATATTGAATACCTCTGAATGTATTAATTTTAAAAATGGACTATTTCGTAAAGGTTCCTACTTCCAACTCTCGCAACATAAATTTAACTTAAACAAGTAAAACATTATAATGAAAAGTGAAGCCTTATCAGTATTACAGCAGCATGTGCTCGTGTGTGTGTGTGTGTGTGTGTGTGTAATAAACATATGTTTATATTTTAGATTTTATACTCCTATTAAAACTTTCTATTTCATTACAATTAAGTAGGTAATAGATGGACGTTGGTTACTCTTTCTCGCATAAACGTCTGAACCGAGCTGATTGAAATTTGGCACAGAGATAGATTATTGTCTGGAATGACACATAGGCTCCTTTTTATTGTCCTACCACGCGGACGGAAACTAGTTACTAATTTACCATTTAAATGAAATACACAATAAACGAAATATCGACTTACAAAAAAAATATATTAATTCGCAGTGAAATATAATTGAATGGTGAGAGTGGCGCAACATGTTACTTGAGTATTTCACATTCTATTAACATCGCGACACAACAGGCTTTCAACTGGTTCCCTGGCCCCATACAAACCACTTTTTTCCATTGTATACGTCCCTCTATTTTTTTTAGTAAATTGTTGAAATGTATTTTTGGAGGGTATATCGAAGTTTTGAAAGTACCTACGGATTATTTTTTGCTCAAAAAAAAATCGGAATCATATAATTCATGAACGTGAAGACCAGCACGACCAAACATATCTTCTACAGCTTCCACATCCACTCCAAGCCAAACAGGTAAGCACAGAGTGCCTGGAGTGCTAAAAAAGCTTTTGCTTGTCGTGTTACAATTTGATTGCAAGCATTTGATTGTGTTGAACACGAAACATTACTGCTTAAACTTAGTCATTACGGAGTGAAAAACAAAGCTCATAGCTTAATCGCGTCATATTTAAGTTATAGGATACTAAAAGTTTGCATAAATGATTGTAAGTCATTAGGATCACCGACTGTGATGGGTGTAACGCAAGGCTCAATTTTGGGTCCCTTTCTTTTCTTGGCGTATATTAATAATTTACCACATGAATCATGCAGGCATTGTGCTTTTTTCAGATAATACATCATTAATATTTAAGGTTAAAAGAAATAAACATTATTTTGACGACGACAGTGCTTTGTTGCATGTTTCTCATTGGTTTACAATATATAATCTATTATCAAATACAAAAAACTAAATGTGTAGAGTTCGTGTTACCAAAAGTAAAGACTGTAGATAAAACCATAAAATTAAATAATGAAATATTGAGTCTAGAGAAATCTTTAGAGCTTACTTTTCTTTATTTTATAATTG
>DWKC01001342.1:0-10258 GCA_018249195.1 Racta chiria
TAATCATAGGTTTTAAGTATCATTTTCAAAATGAAATAGCGAGTGTATTAGACTATTTGAATGGTAAAACTAAGAACCAATAAGCAACGAGGTTTCTTAGTGGTAATCAATATCATTATTCATTTACTTGTATTAATTTGGCTAGGCCGGTTCTCCTACAAATCGACACACATGCCATTTCAACTTGTCCTGCATTCCGTCATATTATGTACTCAATCATCTACGAATACATAGGGGTACCCAATTAGATAATTTCTTTTTTGGTTAAGATTTTTTATTGATGTAGGTATGACTTTTTAAAATGTTCCGAATATATCATTAATGTTGCCAGTAAATTACGTATTGGTATATTCACTTCTTACAAACTACTCTAATTCAATGAAGTTAAAATAAACCCTGTGAAAAAAAGGATTACGTCCTTTTTTCCTTATATTCACAAGCTACTGCAGCAGTGCAGCTACTGACAGTTATATCCATAGATCTCTGTAATACACAGTGGTGTACAGTAAGGGCACTCTATCAAGCACTATCTAGAGCAACTAGTGTATTTTGGATCGCAGCCTAAGTAATTTGAATAATAATGGACAGTTGACACATCGCATTGACAGATTTGCTGTTTTGACTTATTGTGACATTCGACATATGTAGTATCCCTACTTAGTTTGTGATTGTTTGAATTAGTTTGATACAAAAACATCAATAAAAACGTTACGCGTTGGCAATATTTTTGTATCCCAGTGAATTATGTTTTATAATTATTAAACCAAGTAATTTTAAGTCAGTGATGTATTAATTAAAAATAAACTAGTTATTACAGCCATAAAACAAAATGTCAATCCAGGTGGAAAATAACTTATACAATGGTGAGAATAAGGAACTCATGTGCCAAGAAGCGCATTATATGCCCTGCAAGATTGAAGCGGACGGTCCAGCTAATGTTAAGCAATACTTTGAGCCTTATATAAAAGAAAATAGTGATGGAGGTAAATAAAAAATATATTTACGCCAGTAGATAGAAAAAATATTGGCATCGAACATAATGTTATTGTTTGTGATGATGCAAATTCAAATATTGGAATTCTTAAGCAATCTTTAAATTTATAGAAATGACAGCAACTTTTCGGGGCCATCTCCTAGATGGTGCTAAAACATCTCTTCCAAGTGGCTACCACGCAGTGTTGGTGACAGAGGCTAAAAGGCCATTAGCAGAAGATGCTAGTAGAAGATTTCAGGTACCATTAATAATTTATTCAGCACAGAATAATCATATTTCATATGAATAGCAGACAAATATGGGGGGATCCTGTTCTTCTATCTCCCTGTAATTTTCTCATTTTTCTTACAATTTTTTAATGTCACCAGTATTGAAGCAGTATCATTATTGACCCTGTTTCCTTCAAAAATTTACTGCTTTCTTTGTCTACCCTGTGCAGAAGGTACTTTGATATACTGTCTGAAAAAATGATTACACAACACAACTCAAACCATTTTGTATACTTATTTGGTATATTGGTATTCTCATTTGGTTTTCTTCAATACACTTGTGAACTTTCAAATTTTTTTAATTTACAAAATAAGGATATGGAACAGTCAAAGAAACGCCTCAGTGCACCCTTTGAAAACAATACAAATTTCAATCCTTTTAAGAGACAAACTTGAGTGGCACTGGTTAAAGGGATGACAATTATTTTCACCGATTCTACTGAAGACAATAATTTATATATTTCCAGGTTGCTGGTGGGTTCAAGGAGTTTACTCTTTGGAATTGGGATAAGAAACCTTCCACAAATGACAACATTATCCGAGCTATGGATTGGATTGATATTGCAGAAGCTGTAAGTATATTACTGAGAGTAGAGTAACTTCAAATTGCTGCAGAAATCTATTTTAATATTGAGTTCAACCCTTTAATGCTCCACTACTGAGAATGGGTCTGTCCTCATATCTGAGGACAACTAAAGCATGCTCCAGTGCAGGTTGGTCCATCCACAGGTCGCCATGACTTGCATTGACTTGACTTGACTGCCATATAACAATATCAACCAGGCCGCACGGCTTTACCTGTTTGTCCACTAGCTGTCATACATTGTCTATTGTGTCCTCTGTTACTTATCTTTGCATACCACTTACAATTGGCTTAAACCGCTGCGCTATGAGAGCTTCAATTAAGTGAGCTGTTTGCTTCTATGATAAATAGAACAAGTACTCTGACTTAATATGTGTTTGTATCTTTTTTGCATTTTAATAGATACATACCTGTATCTGTATTGTGACTATTACTTTTTTTATTATATTCCAGATACATGGAGATTAAATCATTTTTAAAGAAGACAGACTGGAAAAGATAACAAGATTACAAATATTCGCCTGCATAAAAAACATAATAAAGATAGAAAATGTATTTGACATTGTAGGCTTTTCTAATAAATGTTCCATACAATGCGATAGAAGTATAATTTACAAGCCCTATTATTATATCACAATAGCTATTTAATGCTAGCAACTGCCCTTGCTTTGCTTAAATGTTAATCCAAGATTTTCAACCGCATGAAAACTGCATTTTAAATAGATCACCCCTTTCTATGATTAGCGAGCAGAAAAAACAGACGTTTTGTCAGTTTTGCAGATACAAATCATTGTTTTGGGTTCTATTATTACCAAAAATATTATTAATGTACAGAATGAGACCAGTTAGAAATGTGTCATCTTAATGTTGATTTAAATAAGGTGTCAATATGAGTCTTAACACTCGAATTAGCACAGACCAGAGTGAACACTTTCAGCTCTGGACAAGAGTGAGGGAAGTGATGCCTATTAACATATAATAGATCTGTAGCTCATCACTGTCTGGACATAAAAGATATGTGGAAAAAAATTATATGGGTTTGTAGTAAGGAATAGAACACAAAACCCCGTTTTTAGAATTGTTGTCTGTTTGTCTGTGTCTTTGTTCGCGTTAATCTCAGAAACGCTGATCCGATTTGAATGCGGTTTCCACTGACGTATTGAGCTAAGCTTTCATTGACACTACCCCTAGGTACGTTTATTAAAGTCGATGCACAAATATAAAATATATGACAATCTAAAGAATTTTATTTCACTATACTTATACTATATTAGGATGAACTTATATCAATAAATGAAAAAAACTAATAACTGAAAACAAATCTTTATTTTCAAAACAACAAAATTGCATTTACCCAGAATATTAGTCTAAAATTTTAATGGTAGAAACTAGTTGGGCGATTGAAGCATTGATGGTCACCGTCGACCATCGAATACATAACGTACTGGAGTCCTTGCATCAAGGACAAACTGTTTCTGGCAAAACATTACACCAATCAACCTTATATTACACACTGATCTACCGACCAAAAGTTGTGATGTATGATGCAATTTTCAATCGACCTATCACTGCATTATTTTTCTGCTCCTTACCCCTAACTTACGGCTCTCGGATATTTACAAAAATAAAACCGGCCAAGTCGCACACTAAGGAACTTATGGCACCTCTGGCTTTAATTACTTAAATATTACAAATCAGTATTATGCATAAAAGTGACCAAGTGGCGTTGCGTGTACGGAACGCGTCGAGTGTGTAGACTATAACGCTGTTGCAACGCAACAAGGCTTGCAGTTAAAAAGACAATTCAGAAACAATAATTATTACTCCGTTGTGAAAAATCTAGATAAAATATATATAATAGAAATATTAACTTAGATATTGAAGAAATTACCTTATTAACAATTTGTAACATTTCGTCATATTCCATTGATTGCAGTGATTGATTGCCAGGTTATCAGGTCGTGGGTTTAAGATGTCTTGGAAAAGAACGCAATACAGAAAATTTTAGGTTTTTTTTTATTGAGAGAGAAAGAGATAGGGAAATTATGACAAATTTTAACGTGACACAATTAACTACAATGGTTATTTTATTTATTGAGGTAAAATAACATATACAATTAACTAAATAAATATTAAGTTACAACTTTTTCATATGCTTAAATAAAATAACCATAACGGTTAATGTAATAAATAATGAAAACTATGATATCATACGATTACCGTAACTGACACACGTGCGTTGATTCGACGTTGTCGCAACTCACCGCGTGGAATTGCAAATTTACCATTTAAATTGACTACACAATTATTCTACATATATTAGGATTCATTTATTTTATTATTGGTAAATATCAGAACTACAAATTCTTAAATCGCCTCGACGTATGTATCAATCAGCAGAAGAACCTTTAATAATCACGAATATCTACGCAAAAAGTCATCATGTCGTCGATTATGAACAATAGTATATTACAGGTGTTCAATTAAATTCATATGAATTATTGTATCGCCTCTACGTAATAGCAGATTGTTGAAAACACGACTCTGGAACTAACTGGTTATCATCAAGTTGTTTCCATTGCTATTTTTTCTCTAAGTCTTTGTTTAATTTCATTCCTTCTTCGATAATCTTTTTTACTAATTCTTATTGTTCTTATAAATTTATTTTTACTTGCGATTTTATGTTTATTGCCAAATTTTATTATGTTACTATAATTAATTCCATTATCAACTATTTTTTCTTTCCTTTTAGAATTATCAACATCTGTGTGGTCTCCTATTTTAGAAATAGGATTTGTTTCAGGTGAATGTATACCAAATTCTGAGCGTTTGTGCAAATCGTCAAAATCGTTGATATTTTCTCGCGACATCTTGTTGAAAATTTTCAAAAATTGCCAAAATTCTATATCGCCCCCTTGGATATTAGTTTCGTAAAATTTTATGAGTTCAGGGTCGCATTTGTGTTTGTTCACGACTGGTTTAGGCTTTTTATACCGGTTGAGGTTAGTATTGCTATCATCTGGAATGTTTTTCTTATCGATTTCAACTACTCGAGAATATTTTTTCTTGCCGTACTCGATATTAGTATCCTTTTTGGCTGTCGGCTGAACTAAGTCCTTCATTTTATGCTTCCAAACTTTCTTTTTAAACGGTTTAGACTTTGGATCGTGTCTGCGATAGTGTAATTTTAATGCCGATAAAGTATGACAAATCTTGTCGCAATTCTCACAGGGAAACAGCATTTGTCTTTTGTATTTCTTCGCCAGCCGATATAGTTTTTTCATTCTGCTTAAGTAATCGTTTGACTCTATTTTGATGGATAGAATTTCATCGACATCGAACTCTGGTAGTATAAACTTGTCAACATTATCGATTTTCGTGGTCTGTCTTTCAACGATCCATTCGTTTCCTTTCTTAACCAATTTTGTTTTCGCGATTCCTGTGTCTTTTAGCTTTCTATTTTTCTTATCTAAAGCAATATATGCTTGTTTATTTAAATGTTTAACGCTTGGTATCACATCTATATCAGTGATTGATGCACTGTTGACCTTATAGCAGTACCCAGGCCCATTTTCAGATTCTTTATCAAGTATTCTAGTACTAGGTATAGTTATTTCAACATCGTGTTCAGTTTTCATATGCTGTACAATATTTAGTTTTGTAGCAAAATCGCAGAGAGGACATTTCTTGAGAATGGTTGAATTGCAAACTTCAAAATGATCTTTGCAATGATCTAGTAACTTGTCCTTGGATGTAAAGAGCTGCAAATAAAAAGTAGTTATTATGACATTTATTATTAGTTATTGAAAAAAAACAATGTTTTAAACGACATATTACACTGCAAATTCTTACCTTGAAACATACATAGCACTGATGTGTATTAAGTTTTATTTTCCTATACTCGTCAACATTTTTTTTACCGTCACCAGAAATTTGATCATCGTCAATTCGTTTCTTATTATTCGACTTGGAACGTAGGAACCTATTTGTCTCTTTCTCAACTATCCTATATGGCGTATCTTTATTTTGTGATTGTTTCAGATCATGTATTTCTATATTAGAAGTCGAGAGTATTTGATTTTTTGCCGCTTCTTCATCGATATTCTTATCTTTTTCTTCGGTTGAGTTATTGAGACCATTACTTTGGGCATATGCCTCATCCATGTCCCTGGCATCATATTTTATTGCACTCTCTTCGGATTGCAAATTAAATTCTCTTTCTTCTTCCTTATTGATATCGTCACCGTTTTCTATAATTGATTTATTTTCATCCAGTTGATTAACTGTATCTTTAAGACTGTTTTTGTCAAAATATTGTATTGAAATCTTTTCAGGTCTTATTTTCCTCGCTTTTCTTATTCGTTCATTATATTGCTGTCTAGTTTTTTCGATTAACTTAACTTCTTTTTCGTTTCTAGTTTTTAGCAAAAGTTTATCTACGCAGTTTTTAGCGTATGATTCACAGTCTTTGTCTATTTCGACTGTTTTCTTGGCTAAAAATAAATTTATTTATATTTATTATGTAAGAATAAAAAAAACCTGGTTTTATATAGTCACTATGTGTTATGTAAATGTATCTATTACCAACTTCAACTTTGTTACAATAATACGGTCTTGGCACGACCTTCATTCTGAGATCATGTATAAATTAAATATATCTCCGTTTTAATGCCAGTAAACACGAGAGAGTAAAATAAGTCGCTAGTTTTCTTGTCTTACCACTATTACATTTTTAGTTATTTAGACAGAAAAAAATTAGATAACATCTCAAGGTTAAACTAAATTTGGTATAAACCAAGACACTCATCTAAAAGACCAAACAGAAAGTTAAGAAGTGTTTTAACTTACTTGATTTTTTCTGTCGTCCAACGATATGCCCTATATCGAAGTCATCAAAGTTATTCTCTGATGGAACCTTTTTCGCCTTTTGAGTCATGCACTGAGTAATATTTTCTGAGAGTACTGCTTTTGAATATTCTAAACATTGTTCTTCAGATTCTGGCCGACTCCCAGAATTTTTTCTATTGCTTTCATTTTGATCTTTATTTAAAAGGGTTTCCCTAATCTGTGCTAGGCTTTTTCGTTTTGAATATCGTTTATTATTCGTCTCGCCTACATGTTTTGTTTTTTTAATGACTTTCACCATATTTTGTATTCCTTTGATATGCGTAAGGCTTCTTCTTTCTTTCTCTTTATGGCGAATTGGTTTAATTACTTTAAAATTGTCTGGTCGTTTTTTATCTTTTAATGTACAATACAGTTCGTTTACGTTTATTTGTGATTCATCATCTTTTTGAAATGATTTGGTAAAATTTTGATCTGTTATTTTTTGTCCATAGATCTTGTCTTCTTCTGTAACGTCTTTCACAGCACCTACGTCTATTTGAATACCTTTGGGGCGAGGCATACTTATTTCACTATCACCATTTTGTACTTCACTTTGTTCAGACTCTTTCATTTCTGTTTTGTTATGTGTATCAACTACAATGTCTACAGAAATACTACCAACTTTTCTTAAGTTTTCATTATCATATACTTCATTAATAGGAATGTTACCATTCCGAAAAATTACGCTAGGTTTTTGTGATAGCTGTATGATGGCATCACTCCCTTTTGAAACCGCTTGAGGCGATTTTTTAATCACATTATCGTCTTCTAAACTTTCCGAATCTCTTGTCTGAGCAATATTTTCATTACATTCCTCTGTGGTTGTCTCTGTTATATTAATTTGTTCTGAACTGGTGTTTTTGCGTACCGTTATTGAATGTATTTCTGAAATAAATACAGGGGGTCTAAGATACTGAATGTGTGTGTAGGTTTACGAAAAAAAATATTTCATAAAAATCATAGCATTCACCATCAAGTAATTCCTCCTTTTCAATTTCAAACAGCTCAAATTCTGGTGTACCATCTTCATCTAAAGGTTCCATTTTGATATTCCTTTCAAATGTTGGTGTTCTGTAACAAATTATTTAAAACATCTTAACAGAACCTGCGCTCTGAAATTTAAATCTAATCAATGATTTCTACAGATGAACAAAAATATCCAATGAACACATTTCAGACCATTACAGTTTAACTATCAGATGTACTTACCCAATAGATGCTGTAACTTTATGCGTCTGCCACAGATGGATTTTCAACCAATTATCCTCTTTATATTTCTTTGCACAAATTGGACACTCCTTGTCCTACAAAAACTTATTAATCAAAAAACGTTTCTTCTAAAGAATTCATTAGTTGTTACTAAAACGACATTTTAACATTGACAGTGACATTTTAAATCTACCATATTAAAATTGGTACGAAACTGTTAGAGTGCCCAACAATTTAACATATTTAATACTCAAAATAATCAACGTTATAGGCTGCAGTGCTTATTTTTTGATTCGTTAATTCTGTGGTTTAATCCGATTTTAAAAACACGCCGGTTTTTCTGTGATTATTATTTCTGCAATAACTACACTAACTGACCCCAGGCCCACTGACAACATGCCTCTTCAGGACGGTTGACAGAAGAAGAATGAGGGTAGAGAAAAACGAGAACTGGGTCTCAAACCCCCAGCCGGAACACGACGAAAATAGAACCGTTTTTCCCCCGAAGGGTTTATTACGATTATTTAGGTTTCAGCCAAAAGGATTGACCCATTGAGATTAACGTCTTGAACATCAGCGCCATCTAGTAGTTCCAGGTACCTATGGTAGTGGGGAGCCAGCACATTCGGTTTTGTAGATTAGGTCGGTTCTTCAGTACGATTTTTTAAAGGTGAAAAGGTTGAGAGTGGTAAGGATGATAATTACGATCCGTGTGTTATGTCCCTTTATGTGTTTTATAAGACCGGGCTTGTTCCCGCACTCAAAGTCGCACATATCGCATATATATTTCTTCTTTCTCCGCGCATGTTTCTTTCTTATGTGCACTCTTATGTAGTTTTTATTGTAGAAGCTAAATGACATAAAACAGACTTTATTACTTACTTTTACTATTAGTACAAACAGGGAAACAATATATTTCAAGGTTTACAAACATAGCTTTGAAAGGATACGATCAAGAAGAATGAATAAACGATCGAAGAACATGTATACGATCTCCCTGGTGGTCACCGTCTCCCATGGCCCACACTACAAATGCATCACTAAAACTTTGCCGGCTAAAAAGAAAACGGAGCACTTGCTACACTATATCAAGCAGTTGAAAAAATGCACTCACCGCACGCCACAGTAATCACACTGCACATTTTTAACTCTAGCCACGTGTTGTTTCTTGTGCCTCCTTAACCTCTCCTTCCTCGTAAACTTCCTCCCGCAAATTTTACATGGAAACTGCTTCTCAGGATAGTGTATTATTGTATGCTTTTGTAAAGTACTCTAAAAACAAGTTAACAATATAAATTAGCGGACCTAGGATAGAACCTTGTGAGATGCCAACTTGATGTATGTAGTATTTCATGTGTTTCAGTCACTAACAGACAAACCACCTCATCCAAAGTGGTCACCGTCGCCCGTGAATATCAGTAACAAAGGTTATCACTATATTTTACTTACATTTTATATATACCAAGTAAAAGAAATCACCCTACCTTATCTTTGTACCGTTTGTCACAGCCGCTATAAGCACATTTATAAGGTTTCACGTCCACGTGAGTCATTAAGTGTTTTTTCATATTATATTTGGTGGACAGCTTTATCCCACATATCTCACACGTGGTCGCAAACTTTCTGTTGTGGCTCCCTTCCTGACGGAAAATGATGTGCTGTTAGCTACTAAGATTAAATTAAAAACAATAAAACCAGTCGAACCGCAGAACTACGATTATCTGTCGCGGGTGGGATAGTGAACACAAACACATAAATCACACACAACCTAAAAACTGACATTCTTCTGTCACTTGAATACACACATAAATAACACACATCCTGAAAACTGTAATTTTTCTGTCACATAAATAACACGCAACCTGAAAACTGACATTCTTCTGTCACTTGAATGCTTGCCCCGTCCTGGAATCGAAACTGCCTTGCATTGCTAGCAACTAGAGCCGTTTATATTTTGAAGAGTATTTAGGGTTCTGTGGTGAACACAATGAGTATTGAAGATATACATTGGTCTTTACACTATTTCCTTAATCTTTAGAAATTCAAAAATTATTTATATAAAATTAGCTGGTGCCCGCGACTTTGTTAAATTTTTACTTGTACTTACTTACTGTTGCTTGTTGTATTTGTAATGTTAGTGGTGCGAAAGTTTGTGACATTGGTTGGACTGTTTCACGCAAAAACTACTGAAAAGATCTGAATGAAATTTGGTACAGAGATAGATTGTAACATAAGCTATTACTCATCAAAAACAACGCGGGCTGTAACTAGTGTAACATCAAAAACAACGCGGGCTGTAAGTATTGTAACATAAAT
>DWKC01001343.1:0-10256 GCA_018249195.1 Racta chiria
TACATCCATGACCCGAGAACAAATATTCATATGTCATATTAATATGTATCCAGGCTGATAATAGAAAACGGGATCCCTTGCTACGTTGTCACTACCAATTAAGTTACGGTACCGTATGAGTGTTGATGCTTATAATGTTTGAATTTGTTTCAAACATTACGGCATGGGGCACGCAATGCGTCGCTTTTAGGTGGCAGCATCTAGTAATAAGTCTATCCCGCGGGATCACATAATGTGCGGTTAGTGGACCATCCCACTAATTTACTGCGTTACCTGTTCGTTGTGGTGGATAGCATAGGAGAAAGCGATTTTATTTAATTTACTTTTCAACATACTTGCGCGTAAAATGTTTTTTTTTTTTAATTTATAGATGCCCATGCTTTTTAATTTGCTAAAGCTTCAATAAATATTCCAACCAAATTTAAATTCATATCACTTTGAAAAGTATATCGGCATCGGATCCATCTAGCGTGGGTATACGGATATACCTAAGTCACAAAAGATAATCAAAGTTGAATGTAATTCCAAAAATAAGGCCTTAATAAACTTATGTTCATGTTATATATTAGATGGTTAATAATTAACATCAATCAAAATGGTGCGATAGGAACCGCGATTAAAATATATTTGTCGGCGATCCGTCGATGTCGTGCATCCGTCGTGGCGTCCAATTCAAAAAAATACGGTCCAAGATGGCTGCTCGTCTGACGTTGCGCCAGAGTGACATTATAAGTTCACTCATTGTCACTCATACAGCGCACCCGTCACGCTGTCAAGTCTAAGTATTTGTCTACATAACATCCCGAATGTTACGCATAATAATGAAGTTAATGCGTATACATACACTATCAACTTTAAGGTATTAGACCGTACTGAACGTATGTATGTAAGTTACGTGATATAAATGTTACCGTCATTTGTTGCCGTCATTAAATTTGTTAACATTTTCGCCGTTTTGTAGTTGAGTATCAATAATGTCGGCTTGAAGTGGATTTTTCCTTGCTAGTTTGTTGAAAAAAGTCGAATGACATGCGTGTGCGTTTGTTATATAGCACACTCGTATCGTAATGTATTATAACGGCCCTTTAGCCTAGTTGGCAGTGACCTTGCCTGTGAAGTAGTACAATTTCGACCGGGTTCGATTACCGGCCAGGGTAGGCATTTATATGACAGATGAATGTTTGTTCTCTAGTTGTAGGTGTTATCTGTAATATATCGTCCACGCCACGAACAGCAGGGATTTCACTAGTGCAGGGGTATACAATTTGATTTAAAGCATATTAAAATCCTTGTATATACCACACCTTGTATATGATACACGTATCCATTGAAAATTCCATTGATGAAACGCTCGAGCGTACATCTTAAAATCCATTAAAGTGCAGTACTCGGCGCCACATCAGTCAGTCTAGGAGCCAGTAGCCAATAGAGACGAGGGCATGCCGCGACGACGTTCAAGCACTCTGTTTGGACTCTTTGTGGAGTGAGCGGATTACTTGTGAAGAGTATTTCATCGCAATAGAAGAGGAACTCGCTGGCGAGTGTTGATGGTAAGTGATCAGCATCAACCATGGAAGACGACGTGTGGTGGATGACTCAAGCAAAGATGAGTAGTGTTTTGGCTTGATGTCAATGTTGACATGAGCCCAAAATAGGAAAGAGATCTTCTCATTACCGAGGAGGTCTAGAGCATATTCAACTATGTTGCTTTTACGTCACCAGAAGGTTTGCAATATCGTTTGCAATATGCAATACCAAGCAAGAAAGCGGTTAATAAAAACCATTACCAGAGACCGCGTCTTCTGATGCTTATATTATATCTCAGGAATAATACTGAAATTTTGACCCAATCCAACTCAGGATGTAATGCGACGGGTCATAACAGTGAAACTCCAGTTTCATGGCTCGTGATCATCGGCACAATATTCTTTTTTATTATAGTTACTTGGTGTTATAGAAATTGGAGAAGCTAATCATGATCGGACAAATGTCAGGCAAAGACAGAGTCTGTTCTCCTAGCCAGACCGGATCTGCACCACACTCGACACAAAAATGGCCGATACCCTGCATGTTGCACGAGATCGGGAGAGATGGATGGAAATCCATGGATAAATAATCCGTGTTTAATAAGTCATAAATAAGTTTACGGAAAACCCAAAGGGGTTTTAATAGATCCAACGGGTCTTCAGGATATCCTATGCCTAACAAGATGTAAGTTAATGTAGCGCTGTAGGGGATTTGCTAAGTACGCTATCTAACTGGATAATGTGAGCGGAGTAATGCGGACCAGTGCGGGCCACTGCGACCCTGCGGCGGTGCTGCGCTAAACTTTCCAATTAATGATAAGCTGCAGTTATCGATGTTGCGTTGTCGGTGAGGAAATGATGATTGTAGCTGATCCCCGTGCGATATTTTAAAGAAAAAACTTGTAAATATAAAATCTGATTCCGTGTTAGAAATTGAATTTGTCCTATCCCTTTTGGAACTTGTTGAACTCCGCAGGGCATCATAAGATGCGAGACACAATTATTTTCTTCGCAATTACTTTCATCTTTTTGTCGAGATGCGCAGGAGTCGGAAAGGTCACACACATGGCTGTCCTTCAACCCATGGAGCCACCCATGGACATAAGCATAGGTTTTTTCTAATCTCATCTCTTCTCGTTACTGGCTAATTCAAGTATAGGATATTCTTAGGCCCCCCGAAGATTTCCGACGTGGCTTAGTGACTGATATTTAACGACAGCAAGCAGGCTTTACGTGCACTCTGGAGTACGAAAGCGCTTCGGAGTCGAGAGCTAACTCTTCAATTGTAATCCAGCATGATGTACCATCACCAAAACTGTACCATCACCCGAAATATTCGAGTCCGGTATTCCTTGATTTTCAAGTCCACTACCAGCTACACGAACGTCCATTCCAAAGGTCCAATCTGATTGTAGAAGTTCGAGTATTTTTGCTGGTCAAAACACCGCCTTCCGCAATAAACAATTAGGTACGAGAAATGCAAATACGGCAAGTTTCGTACTGCAGCCGTAACAGTTAGTCATGTCATTATAATGGTCGATGGTAGATTGACTCCCTTCCCTGATCGTCAGGGTAAGCATCTGTTGGGATTTGTTGGGATGTGTTTACACATGGTAATTGAGGGCGCGTTTAAGCGTTCATATCCCGGCGGCTTGCGTTGATCCTAAGTGATCAACCAAGTTAAGCAACGGCGGGCGAGGTCGGTAGGAGTATGGGTGACCGCTACTGGCAAATCTCTCCGTGTTCAGTAGTGGGCCATTCGTGGTCAGTTAACGAGTGAGCAGCGAATTGCCCAAATTTTGTTTTGTTTCAGTGTGTTCGTTTCGGGGTGTATGTGTATATTCAGGACTTATCGTCTGTCTTGAAGACACAGAATGTGCAACTCTTCAACAGATTCTTCCACAATATTTTGTATTTAATAATGTATATATAGATATATTTCACATCATTATTACATATCACAAGATTCTTTCACATTTCAAAAAACAATCAAGATTTTTCAATTTTGAACTTATTAAATAGTTAATTATATCTTTACAACATCTACTTTCAACAAATAAATGTGAATATCCATGTGTTATTCACTATAGAATTTCCGAATGGTAACCCTATCCTCGTTCAGCGCAGTGCTATGGTTCCGGGTTTGATTCCCGAATGGATATTTTTGTTTTATAACCGTGTTTGGCGGTCCCCGCGACACATAGCTTACCAGCTATCTTCAGATTTTAATGTTGCGTTTTGTGGTTACATTGTCATATTTCTTTGTAGGATTCTAATATATGTAGTAGGATTCTATTAAATGAATGTTTGTGGCATAGGTATTGTTATTACTTGTAATAAAACAATGCGTTTATAAACTTTCTTATCTGTTTTCTTGACATTCACTTAGACTGAAGCCAACTCCTCAACACGTTATCATTCTCTCTATTATATCGTGCTGAGGAGTTTCTTTTGCCATTTCTTCTGCATTTAAAACTGCAACCTTAAAATACTGAATTTAAAACCATTTTTCTGTTAAGTAAACATTATAGGAGTAACTTTATCTACTCGTATTGTAAAAGTTAACTATTTAGTTGACGACTTATACCCAGCCCAGGGGAGTCATGACTCCCGCCTGGATCCCCGCATACTATTGCGGGGGTTTGATGTACTTCTTACGCGTTTATTCAGTTATACCGTCCTACTACCTATAATGTATTCGCGAATTATTCCAAAGTAAAGTAACACTATCTTAACCTCATTGTAGATAATTAAGCACCTAATTAAAACAGCGGAATACATCAAATGTAAGCCTTGCAATCCAGTAGCCATTACAGAAATAGACAAATCCAGAGTATGTTTTAGTGGCGTAATAAATCTCCATTATATATCCTCAGCCCATTAAACGGTTGATGTATCGCGCGTACGGGCTGCAACTAAGTTCTAACATTGTCCACATTCATAGAATACCTCACATTACTCTGCCCCCTGTCGGGCATCATCTGTTAGTTACGAAAAATGTGCGAGATTGAGCTAATATAACCACGATGCTCCGGTCTACGGGCTACCAGCTTCTAAGCTCAGGGGACACAATGGGAGCAAGCTAAGGATTATGCGTTTGCGTTTAATGTGTAATACCATGTAAAATATCTATTTTAGATAATGTACGTGTGTACATTATCCCACCTACGTATGACGTGGGAGTCTTCAAGAGAAAAGTGTATAGGCATTTACTAAGTTAGTGCGCCCAACATCATAGACATCATCGCCTCTTGTCATCAGGTGGGACAGATGTCAAGCATTATCTTATAGTAAATATAAAAATTGTAAAACAGAAATCCGACAATTGGGTTTTCTAACAACCTCTATTTCGCACTGGAGCGAAGTCGTACAGTACACTCCAGGTCTCAAGAACGACGACTCACATTAATTCATTAATGGGTTGAAGCCAAACAATGTAAAACTTACGGTGATTGGTGTACAGGTTCATAAACACTAAAAGGAATAATTAAATGAATGCTGTTAATGGTACTTACAAATTTATAACTGTGACAATCCAACGCGGACCGCAGA
The DNA here is from genome assembly GCA_018249195.1 of Racta chiria. NCBI lineage: Eukaryota > Metazoa > Arthropoda > Insecta > Lepidoptera > Hesperiidae > Racta > Racta chiria. The sequence continues at coordinate 5,079 of DWKC01001343.1, forward strand.
AACATGTATTTGCTTTTCCTTTGTTTTTTATTATATCAAAGTGATGGTAAGAAATAGAGGTTTTGTTTTTAGTCCCAATATATTAATTATTTAAACTATGAATATTCCTCCGTTTTTGGAGGGCACATCAAACCATCTTTACCGGTTGTGATCATCAGATGGCTGACGTTAAGCCTTGTCGAAGGCCACTGGGTGTCTTAAGAACTTCCAACACTTTCGTTGGCTATTAAACCCTCCACCAATTGGAGCATTGAAGCCATGACATGAAGTATGCTCTAGACCTGAGGAGAGACCCGGTCTGAGTACGGGCCATTGTCTTGAAGACAATAGTTCAAAAGCCACAACTTGGCTTACGTTTGTTGTTGTTATATTATAATATGTACAGGTACCTATTGGTAACATCTACCTAAAGCCATATAAACTAATTTTATGCAATTCCTAATAGTATAAATATTTTAAAAACATATTACATTTTAGCCATTGAGGATGAACTGGAAGTGAATTTGAAGTTTTACAAAAACCAAATAAGTAATTACACCCTCTTAAAAGAAATCCACGAAGCTGTTATTAATTATAGACCCATAATGATTAAGCCTAATGAAAACAACTATGCACCAATAAATTATGAGCTAAATGACAGAAAGACTAAAGAAGCAATTAATACCCAAATATATTCCAAACTGAAATATAAATATCCAGATATGTTGCAAAAATATGAAACACACGCAATCCAAAGAGGGATAGCAAGACTTCGAGATATTCCATATTATATGACAATTGAACTACATATAAGAAAAGATACATTGCCGCCAATAGACATTTTCATAAAGAACTTTACCAAAAAAGCTCGCAACTTTTTCAGTAAACTTTATAAACAGAAGCTTTCAACCAATATTGACAAAGAATATTCAGTGATCGATACGGCCCATACATTTAATGTATTTGTTTATAACGAAGAAATTAGTTTGTTAAATGATATGGTTTTTAAACATAATTTGAATATAACTACAGATACAATGATGATTATTTTGAAACACTTTTATAACGAAATGATCGAGAACCAGAGGGCTGATATAGAATACTTATGTATTAAATTTGAAATTTGTAGACCAACAATGAGATTTACAGATAGCATAGGCGACATGGCCCAAGAATTATTGAAATTATCAAATGCGAAGTTAAACCACATTTTTCTTAAATTACTTATTCACATCAAAGATCATATAAATTTCTTTGAATTCATTTTAGGAAATTCGTCAGCTATAGAAATATATACTAATTTGGAAAATTTGATTTATAGAGATGCGTCAAAAATAAGACAAACTTTGGTAGATTTCCGATCATATCTTGCTAAAAGACATAAATTTTCCCAATATTCTGAAGATGATGTGAATTCTGTAATTAGAAATAAAGCATTACGTATACTTTTGGATATAATAGACCAGTCATTTAATGTTGATGGGGATGAAATGCTTGCCATGCATTTTAATGTCATATTAAAAAGTATTCAGGATTGGTCAGAGGGGAGAAAAAATGAGATTGAGAAAATTTTAAAGGCATCCGTGATTCAAGCCTTGGGATTCATGAAAATCAATTTAAATGATGTTGCTTACAATGAAATTAAGGCTTTGGTGGATATTTTGATGAATAAGGAGGACAAAAATAGTCCAATTTATCAATACTTATTTACTCATGGCTCGCTGTTTGTTAGAGGCGAAGATATTCCTTTGAAGATATCATTATTATTATAGATTATGCTTAATAATAACTTCTCTGCAGTGTTTTGCTTTTGATTATGCAATATAATATGGTGATGATTCCATAATTGAAATTGCGTTTTATATTTTCTTAATTAACTAATGCCAGAAAGAAAATTGAGCTGAGGAAGAAAATTGTATAGTTCAGAATAAAAACTTTTTACACCGGGCTTAATCTATAATGTTTTACATCAGATTAATTTAGATGTGGTACAAAAGGCTTCCTTATTGTAATAGTATGATCTTTTATATGATCTTTGGTAATAGATGACGTCGATTTGATCAGCAGGTTCCACCACGATTTAGAGTTCATTTGGCGTGTATTTTTTACCCTCAGTTGTTTCCTATAGAGTTAACTTATTATTACACCAGCTGTGCCCGCGATTCGAATTCTCGCGGAATTTGTATATATTGAAATCTTTGAATTACCATATGTTATTTATATGTGCACCGATTTCAATAAAATTACCCCTAAGTGCCAATCCAAGCTTAGCCCAATACATCGATGAACACCGCATTCAAATGCGATCAGCCGTTTCTAAGATTAGCGCGAATAAAGGCACAAAGAAACAGCACAAAAAATCTGAAAATTGTTATTTTGGGTTCTATTCCTCAATACCAAACCCCAGTAAAATCTACCAAATATCTTCCATGTACATTTAGCAGTTAAGGATCAATTATATGTGTGATATGATATGATGATGAATATTTATATTTATTTCGTGTAAAGATATTTTCGCTTTAAAGTAGTTATAGTTACCGCTAATTGTGAAAGACGCACGTAATATAATACTAGTTATAGACTGAATCTTTTCGGGCTTCGTAATGCAATTAGTGCCTTGATTGTGGCATTTTCAGGTGTACAGATAGCAAATAATATACTTAATTAATATCATCATACATACAATAAATCTGTAGGCTGTTTGCTGTACATAGAAGATATGTGAAAGAAAATTACAAGGGCGTTTGTAGTAAGGGATAGAACCTAAAACCACCATTTTTTGATTTTTTGTCAATCTCAGAAACGGCGGACCCGATTTGGATGCGGTTTTCACAGCTGTACTGCTTCAAGGTTGGATTGACATTTAGGGACATTGACATTTATTTTTATGAAAATCGATGCACAAATAAAAATTATATGACAATTTAAAGAATTACGTCTATATAAATTCCGAGCGAACGGAATCTCGGGCTCAGCTAGTACATAAATATATACGTGTTTTATAACTACTTCATTGAAATTTCTTTCCTTTGTAATTTAAGAGACCGTAAATATCGCCCACCCTAATTCCATGTGGCACCACCATCTACTGCATTATCTATTAGATCGCGTATCTAGGGCGAATTCTTTCTCACAAGACATTATACCAATCGCCCTTATAATAGACACCGCACGCGATGTAGGTACTAACCAATAGTAATGATTAATGATACGGTGCAGTTTTAAATCGAACAATCACGGTGCAATATTTTTCTGTAGTACAATTTGTTTGATTTCCCTCTGCGGAACATTTACACATTTATGTGACAGCTACATTTTTGTTTTCGGGTAATGGTTATTATTCGTGTTGTATATGCCAACTGCGTTTAAGTTGGAGCGGATCCTTCGCCCCAAGTGACGGTCAGAAAGGTTCGGAAGGGAGAGCGAGTCAGGATAAGTAGACTGTGCTTTATTGGGAAATGCCCTTCACCTATCATGTCGGGATATTTTCGCTACACTATAGGGATACTAACAGGTCTGATCTAGAAGACGTTGGGAAAAGGGATTGTATTATATATAATGCTCACTACTATCGAAACTTGTCGGAAATGCGTAATATTTATTTTTTTCGGTACTTAAAATTGTGAATTTGAAACCTCTATTCGGTTAAGTAGAAATTTAACAAGAGTCACTTTATTTAAATTTAAATTAAGCATTAGTAATTGATTGATCATGACCTTCATGACCCCCCCCCCTCCCAGAATTCGCGCATGCGTTAAAACCTCTCGTAGTACAAAGAAACTCCTCGTGATGCTATCGGTACTAAATTCGGTCACACGATACTGGAATGTTTCTGCGGAAGCCATACTCAGATACTCACCCTCGTATTCAGATATCGATTTTCGTTACATTCCATACCTTGTACAAATGTAATGCTGCTTAGATATCCTCTTACCGAACCTTGAGTTCATTAGACTGCTGTGGTTAGTTTACCTACACTACAACATACACGTTTATATTTCTAGAAGCTTCTACATTCTACGTGAGAAGTGCTATTTTTGATTGTATGTGATAACTATTGTTGACTGGGAGAGAATGCTTTTAGCATTAAGTCCGCCTTTTGTACCACTATATTTTGGTATGATAAAGTTTGAATAAATAAATAAATAAATAAAAAGTATGATTTGATATGATTTACGTATTAAACACTAGATATACCTAAATCCGTTTATATACATAAGATGTGTTCAGTCATACACAAATAATTTACTGTAAAAATTTTCTATTCCAACAAATTTATCTATCAGACTCCTTGACAATTTATTTTCTTTCGAATATATTTTTTAACATTAACATAGGTATTCTGAAATTTACTGTAGATCAATTCAATAGCCTGTAAGGTTTTGTTTTCTGTAGTACCTTATTTCTACCTGTATTATCTGTATGAATTAAATTGTTACTAGGATATTTATCGTTTAGTTTTTAGCTAAATTAGCTTTTTATATCAAACTAAACATTTTGTTTAATCCTGTTGTGTTGTCTTGAATAAGTATCGTAGTGTGTCACGATAAAGCTGTCTTTTGTTTTTTATTTATTTTCTTTTATCTTGTATTGAACTAACCGATAGTGCTTTCTTGTGTGCGTGTGTATGTCACAAATTCATTGGAATGACAGTGGCGCCATCTATCGAATATTGGTCTTACCAACTCAGAAACCTTGGGCTCATGCACAACTCTGCTATAGATCACCACATGATCAAATGCATAGTTTACGATTCTATAAAGGACATACAGACAAACATTCATTTTTGTATATAAAGATAACCTAACCTAACTTAACCAAAAGTTTTTAAAGACTTTTAAACAAAAGAAATAATTGCACGTTGTCTTATGCATTTTCAAAATCAAATAACTTTATATATTTTTCTATGTTTTCCAGGTTCGAACTCCCTAACCAGCCTTCATCGTTCACGTCCGAACAGATGGCAGAGATCAGGAAATCCAGACTTGCGCGAATCATTTGTGACAACACTGACATTATCGATACAGTACAACTCTATCCCATGGTGCTTCCGGATCATGAATTGTAAGTATAATTTTTACCTTATTTGGGCCATCTAGAACATTCATCTTTTCCAGTTCTGTTTGGAGTGTAGTAAAATCATCACTTAATGTATAACGTATGGTATTACGACGGTCACGTTTTATAGCGGGCAACCCG
>DWKC01001344.1:0-10255 GCA_018249195.1 Racta chiria
CTTGACCCGCCCATTGTACACCTTGTCACACAACATCCAAGTCCTGCTATATTGGACATTAATAATCCTACGTCGATTAAATTGTAATAAACATTAATAAACAAACACATCAAACACTTTCCATGTGTGCAACGCAAGCCGAGGTGTACAAGTGTCATCAATAAACCGGCGCCCCGACGCAACTGTAAATGCATGAATCATTTTGTTGCCTACTTAACTGTGCTTAATGCCAGCGTCTGCGCACATGACGCAGGGCCCGTTGACCGATGTCTCAGCTTTTAATACAGTTCATATCCACTTGTGAATTAATGTGCGATTTATAGTGACGGAAGCGTTCATAGCCCGGAGTTTTGCGTCTAAGTAGTCAACGAAGTTAAGCAACAGCGGGCGCGGTCGGTAGGAAGATGGCAAATAATTATGAACACAAAATTTCGGTCCCGGTTTTTATCATTAGATAGCCATAGTAAAGTTATGTCGGAGGCCTTCGGGCAGCGTAATACATTTCGACACTTGGGCCGGCCACTAACCGATCTACTAATCCGCACTGGAGTAACGTGGAGGATTATGGTCTAGAACTGCTCAGTTGTGATGAGAGACCCGTAGTGTTTAGTGGGCATACGTCTAATACAGTGTATTCTAAATATTATATAACATATTCAGTCAAAGCTGAGTTCAGAGAGGCGGGGGAGCGTCATAACAATGCACTGTGATTGGATGATTTCTAATTGCATCATATAATCACTCAATCAATCAGTTCAATTGGTCTAATGTTTTGCCCGAAAAAGTTTACCTAATGGATGCGCTTTCCGTCCAAACTGACCAGCGTGATTAAAAAATTGGTGACATGCTATTTCAGCCAGCATCGTGTAAAAAAGGGAAGGTGTAAATGAAATGCACAATTATTCTACTGAAAAAACGGGAAAAATGTTCAACAGTTCTTTAGATTGGTTCTTTCGGTAAATAAACTAATAAACATATGTATGCAAACTAAAATTATTTAGTGAATAAAACGATGTAATAATGTATCATACATTATTTTGGGATTTTCGTAGTTCCATTGTTAATAAAAATCCGCCCGAAATTGCGTAAAATCCATATTGAAATTTGAATCTCATAAGTTGTTTATCAAGAATCTGAGATAATGACAATATAAATAATTATAGTGTAAAGTTTTTGGTAGTTAACGTAATAATAATGAAGTTATATGGGCCCCTCCTTTGTATGGAGAAATAAGCGGAAAGCGTACCCTTAAATGCGGCGTCTAGTCGGTAAATAGTCGATGCGTAAATGTTCATGTCGCTAGTTACTCATTCGATCTACACACTCATACACTCTAGTGGGTTTAGTAGGAAATTTATTGGTTATCCGACTAGTTTTCCGGATGCAAGACCGCTTGCGTGTAACAATGTTGAAACGCATGAGGAATTTCAAAGAACACTGTTTTATGTACGTAAGTTTGTTCGTTGCGGTGAAACAAACTGAGTGAAATAGTGCAATATCATATGACTCAACTGTCTGTGTTGAGTGATCGACGAAGTTCATCCAATTTCAAAGTCTGTACAAGTAAATATGGGAAAGGCGTGCGCTTACAAATGTACAAAAATCGATCAAAGGCGAGTGGTATCCGGAACGTCCCAAACCTCATACGTAACACCAACCAAATACGTCTCATATTTAATATATGCCCAAAAAAAATATTTTTTTACATGGGGATTTTTTTTGCATTTTAAGCATATACTTTAATTATCTAGTATTGTATTAGCGGCTACAGTATTATAAATATATGACACTGTCATAGAAAACAGTTGTATAAAAAGTTACCCCCACAAAAAGAACTCAAGAAAATGCTGATGGTCTCAAAGTAAACTAGATAAAAATCGGCTCATTTGTTTAATAGTCACATGTCACACACACAAACTTATAACACCCTATTATAGCATCGGGAGCTAATAATACGCAATTACTCATATCTCGTGAACCAATCGTTCTATAAATAAACACTGTCGCTTTCGGTACAATTTCAAGTATTTTATTTACAACATAAACGAAATAAGACGTCTTCATTTACGATAAATCGCTTATATGTTGAGTATGTTAATTGCTCTAAATAAGCGCGTAACCGTACGTCGACTGGTCTGATTGACGTGTACATAATTGACGTTCAGAGGCAGCGTAAATAAACGTGTTGGAGTGTTTACTGAAGCAATGCTGCGTGAAGGCAGCGATAGTTGAGATGATAAAACAGTTACAGCAATTCGTAGTAGTTATCTACTAAGTTACAGTACTAAGTAAAGAAACGAACTATGAGTCATTATTAAGAATCTCTCACACACTCCAACTTATATTTGTTCCACTGCTAGGGTCGGGTCTTCTACAATGTGAAGTAGAAGTCTGTAGGGTAGAAGCCAAAGTCTGCCATGCTAGATAAGTGCTGATTGGTAGACCTCATACACCTTTTAATACTTAATAGGTTCACAGGAATGCAGGTTTCCTCGCGAGGCCTCGTCTATTTTCCAGCAGAGCAGCAAGGGAGAATGGCATGAACTCTGAGTATGGAATGAACTCTAACGAGATTTCTGGAAAAGTTTTGGAAACTTCTTAACGAAAGACTTTAATTAGATCTGATACTAATTCTATACTCGAACAGACAATACAACTCGAGTAAGCAGTTATATCAGAAATAGCAAAACCATTGTTTGTGTATACATATTTATACAAGACACGATAGACAAAAGTTCTGTATTGAACCGTTAGCGTTCAAACTATTGAAAGCGTCTAAACAAAGCGAGGGTGGGACTCACTCTCGCAGCTTGCAGGATAACGTACGAAGCATGTGTGGGGTTTCTGCTCATGCGTGTCGGACTGCAGTCTTATCGCGTCGAGCACTTCGGTGAATCAAACATATTTATTTGAAACAATCCCTTTGCCCAGTTGGTTGATGCCCTGCCTTTGGAGCTAGGAATTTCAGGTACAATGCTTGATCAAAAGAATTGTTGGATGTAATAGATAGGTTATCTGTATATTTGTGTGCGCGCGCTTGTGATTGTGTGCGTATGTGTATTGAGTGCGCGCGTGTGGTGTGTGTATGACCGTGAGAGCATGCGTGCGTGTGTGTTTGTGTGATTGTCTGTCCATTAAACCCGCCACACAAGGCACACCCTACCAAAGCCAACACAGGGGCTGAAAATATGCGAGTGTTTTAATGCATAATACCGAAAACTGAAATATTTCTGTCGTATATTGAAACTACAATATCCAAAGAGCATATAGGCATGAGGCAGTGAACTTTTGAACGTGAAGGGCTAAAGTCCATTCTTAAGTCACTCATGTTACACTGAACTTTGTACGACCCAAAGTAATCCTAAAGATACTCGAACACGATAATGAGATTTTTAACCGTGACTCGCAAGTAATTACCACTCTCAGAAAAAGAATCAGAAACAGGATTTGAGAAACATTGAAATATGACTATGTGAGTTTGACTTATTTTATATTAATTGAAAATGACGGTAGTGGTATTTTAAAATACTATATTAAAAATAATCGTGGTGAAAAGCAGTATTCAAAGGACTAACTTCAAAGGAAGTATAATTTTTGGGATCCGTAGAAAATTCGGAACCGTTATAGTTAATTAATTAATATTTAATTTTATTGTAATGTAATTATTTCTTAACTTAATTTACTCCCCTAGGTACGGGTTAAGTGGGGATGATTTTTTTTTTCGTCTACCCCGTCATGTGGCTAATTGTGGGAAATAGGTCTTTAAAACTCGTTATGGGTTTTAATAGACCATTTTTTGTTTAAGGGATGCGTTCTCGAAATTTGAACTAAGCGGTTGGTTCTACAAGTCTGAAAAAATCATAACAATAGCACATATAATGAATTTAAAAGGCAAATTGCTTCGGGTGGGCAGGTTCAATAGATTCACGAGTTATAACGTCAACTACGGAACCATACATTGCGTGTGGCTTGATACGCACTTGGTCTGATTTTATTTCTTATGAATATACGCCAGCCCGTTTAAATTACAGAATTAATCCGTCGCATGATGCAAGCTTTTGTTTGATACTCAGCTCGCAGACTGCGGTTTTTACATTTTTATTTTCCTTTTACACTCCAAAGTACTGCTAGAGTAGTTTTGTGAAACAGCCACAGTCATCATTTGTACCATTCAGCTTCTTTTACATTAAAATAAACATTAAAATACGTATCTTTTGTCTGTTCGTAATGTCCTAATCATTGTGTCTTGATGCTAGCGATAAACGGGTCCATAAACGGGATCCGCCGCGGGTCTGTTACGTATCTTGCAAACGGAAAGCGGTTACGAATATTTTGTGACAATTGCGTGTAGATCGCAAATTTGTATTACGTCTCAGCGATCAGTAGTGCTCATTAATTGGTATTAGCGCTTGTTTCGTCACAAAACGCGCATAACGATAACGTATATAATACGATTTTTTGACTACGACGAGTTTGTTGTCTACTCGTTGTTGACAATCCTATCTAATAGGCCTGCCGATGGCAACTAAAACCTATATTGTAAACGCCGAACTCTCCTTACCTAGTAAAGATTCCGTTCAGAAAACCTTATCAAACGCGCAAACCTTCACCTATGAATTGCTAGGCGTATGCATAAGTATTGTTGTGTAGTCGGTACATTGTATACGCCGAGCTATCGTTTCCTAGTAAAGGTCCGTTCAGAAAATTTTATCAAACGCGCAAAACTTCACCATTGCGTTGCTAGACGTAGGTGTGCATGTGGATAGTCTAAGTAAATGTAGTCGGTTGAAAAGATTGAAACAAATCAATGGTTTCACACTGCAACTGTTACGAACTTAGGACGCGTAAGAGGGAATGAAAATAAAAGTAGGAATACTAACGAGGTGACGCAAGAAACTAATGTCTCGAAGTAGATAAAAGTTTTTAACAGTCGATTGGTGATTCACGCTCATACAACTCGCCTACATGGGTCTACCATATGTCGGTGATGTACACAAACTACGCTACTAGTACCATTCATTACAATTGTTAGACTGAATTGGGCGGCAACTGGTGAACGATCGATGGCATCGTGCGTGTCCATAAGCTATATGACCTTTAGTTTCTGTCTGTCCATTTGTAGAAATTGCTTTTTGTTAATAATTCGTTATTATTATCTGTCAAGACAAAAGGCATGCTGCAATGACATCGATTACATAACTTATTAGACCCGGCATCAAAGGCTTACTTTTGGTGATTGTACATTAGTCCAATGCATCTTATAATAGACACCGCGCGCGATGTACCGACCAATCAAGTTGTGAATTATGATATGGCGCAATTTTTGTCCAATCACAGTGCATTATTGTGTAGTATGTATTATGGTATGTAGTATGTACTTTAGTATGTAGTGTGTAATGTAGTCAATGTGTAATGTAGTAGTCAAAATACATTAGACATTTAGTATCTACGCTATGTCGTTCCGATGATGCTGCTCGCAGTCAGTCAAGTCAAACAGGTTGACGTCTGCAATTAATTTCTGCAAAATGTGTATAAAGCTTTGAAACATCATACAAATATGGATCCACTAGCATAGTTCTATATAATTGTCATTGCGATGATGCTGTGGCAAATGACATTACACTTATTTTTTGTACTTAGTTGAGTTTTTACTTAGTTTAACTTAGTTAAGTTAAGTTTTTACTTAGTTAAGTTTTTACTTAGTTTTACTTAGTTAAGTTTTTACTTAGTTTTACTTAATTAAGTTTAAGTTAGTGCTTGACAACAATCTTACCTGATGCTAAGCGGCGATGTTAGTCGCATGTTGCTTCATTAACTTAGTAAATGCTCTACTCTTCTCTTGAAGACTACAAAGGTACACTTATAATTCAAACAATACGAGCGATGAATCACGCCAGCTGTGAATTGTGTACGTTTAAGGCAGTGGGTCGGCGCTCCCCAGTTAAGAATAGATGTTGTCGTTCCGCGTTTACTAATTCAGCTCGTTACGCACGGTGCGGGTAGGTGATACTGTTATCGATGTTGGTGAGTGTCTCTGGCAATACTATCTTTTGAAGTAAGGTAATGGGCTTGGGTCTGCTCTCACTACAAGACTCCAAATAATAATACAGTAATGTGCTATTATTGTACTGCTTAAACTTTGCGATTGTTGTAAGTAAATTTTTCAGAGATATTTTTTTTAAGTTATAAGACGGGTAACCCTGGTACGTGATCATGGCTGACCATGGACATTAACGACACCAGTTGAGGTGTCACTAACGCGTTGCCTGCTAGGAAGGAAGTGATAGACCCTCACGCGCGGTGAAGTCAAAGAAAGACAAAACAGTACATCACTGAAGCAACCGGAATTACGACACTGAATGATCACAGACACACCTGGGATAAGGTATAGCGGTAGGTATACTAACTAGGCTGCCCCAATACGGCGAAATTTGGGTAGATTTAGTTAAATAAACAAAAATAGGATCTCTGCGAAACGGGGTTCCGTCTACTCCTAATTTAACCTTTATATACTCTGATATTTTCGGGCTGATTAAATCCAAGTTACAGATGTAATCAAACCAGATGGCTACACTATCTTTTTCTTTTCCACTTCACTTTTTCCATATCATCCGTCGTAAAAGTAACATCAAATCTCCATTCTCAATACCGATACATTCAATATTTTTTACTGTATGGGTCGTTGTAAAAATGTCACATCGATTTATTTATTACATTCATTGTAAGCTGACAGAAATGAACATCTAGTTGGCATTGTTTAAGCGTGTACAACTTTTTATTCGACTGTGTCTTTATACGGTAGCCGCAAAAAGTATGTAAATGAATGACCATGTTCGGGTACCAAATTTAACGGGCACCATTCACGATTCACGCATATACAAGGAGTTGCTGGCGCCGTGGCTCGGAAGTGGGTTAGCTTTACGATTTTAACATAGTTCTTTCACCTCCATAGTCCTTCCTCGAACAGAAATCAAAGCCGTTTATGGTAATCTCTTGTGAATTACCAAATGTTAAGTGTATTTCACTTTAACGGGTATTGTAGCCGAATGAGATTATTCAGATAGTATTTGGTAGAAACGAATGGTTGCTGCATTAATCTTTTTGATTTTAAAACAAATTCTAAGGCTTGATCTTATTTATCACAATAAAATATCTGTTACTTAAAATCAAGCTACGCTAATAATAATATATAATCAGATAATTCTCTGATTTACTGCGCGCATCAGATAACTAATTAACCCTTTTTCCATCTATGCTCTACAAAGATCGCTCCACAATCCTGCCCTGGAGATGATAGAACGGTGGTCCTGGTACACTCTATATATAATACAAAATAAAAGTCGAAATCCCTTTAACATTTACTGACTGCTACAATTCTTTGAAGAGATTGAAAAGAAAATCAAATATTTGTCATATGTCACAAGATAGCGCAACCCGGATTGGATAATGTGTTGACATTAGTTCAAATAACAATTGATATTTGATATCGGTAAATAATCTCCTTTCGAACAACTCGTATCAAAATGATTGGCAAGCGAGAATCAAATATATCTCCGTGCGTTCTCGATTCGAATATTGCCACATCGTTTCTAGGAAGGCAGAGACATCTATCATAAATCTCGGTGACACATCAAAGAGGTAAGAAGTGCAATCGATTGTTCGTGAGTGGAACACTTTCACTGTTTAATTCAAAACTTATTTGATCCAGTCCCCTATTGACAGTCCGGGTTCGAACGCCAACGCACACACGATTATTTTTAAGATTACAGTCATCACCAAATACAGATTTATTAGCTTCAGCTTTCAGATCATATCAGATTTAGCTTATTGATGATTTATTGGTATATATCTGTTAACTATGCCTTAATTTTAACTACTTCGCCGTCATACAGTTTATAAACTAGTGCGAGGGTAGTTGGAGATTTTTTTGCCAGCACGCTGACCATGTAAACAATCTTTGAAAACAATAAAAATATAAAATAGGCTAAGTTTTATTTAGAAATAAATTAATATTATTTTTAAAAGGTTTTTAGATTCTGAATATTATAACTTGCTTGCTTGACACGATCGACATCTGCTAAACGTGACACCAAACGCACAGTAGGGCAGAGTTACCGTAAGCGAAAAATCCCAGCATCAATAAAAAACAGTGATGTTCAAGTGTGCGCACTCAAAGCAGTAAAACAGCACAAATAACCTCATATGCATTCGAGACAGCGCGACAGAGGTTACAGATCACTCGGGCACATTGTTAGCAACACTTTCTATTGCCGTGCGCGTGCGCAGTTCACCGCGCTCATTTGCCGTGCACGCAACAATACACTAATTACTAATGTGATGTATACTGTGCTGCATATAGCCAACGTGATGGATCGCCTATTTTGGCCTACTGAACAAACATTAATCATGACACGCCAATGCTTACCTCCGCATAGATACAAAAAAGTAGTTTTCTTAGAATAATTTGAGTAATAGTCTCAACTTGTAAACTGAAATTATGATTAACCGTGTTTTTTAATGTAAACAGGCAAACGGGCTGACCAGTCACCTGACGGTAAGTAATCACCTGGGCCCCCTGGATATTAGCAACACCAAGCTATAGTGTCACTAAAGCGTTGTCTAGTACTAAGGAAGTAATAGAACTACACACGCGGGGAAGACAAAGAATGGAAGCAAGATACCGCTTCAGGACGGGTGACAGAAGAAGAATGTGCAGGAGGATGACTGAAGGATGCGGAGAAAAAGAAGCCAACTGGCTCTCGAGCTCCAGCCGGTATACAACGACCGCCTCGAATCACCATATCGAAACAGATGAACACGTACCATGGTCAGCATTTTTCTGTATATGCAGGCTAATTTATTTAATTTAGTTATTAATATTAATAAAATATATATTCCTTTTTTTCTTTCTTTCACTGCACCGTAGGAAACCAGCTAAAAGTTTTAAAGGGAGTATTATGAATTCATAACAGGTTAAATATAACACAAAGATATGTTTATATTGAAATTCTATACAAAAGATGTTATTCAATAGTGCGCCGGATGTTACGAGGAGGGGTCAGTAGTGTCAGACTATCTATTGCTGTCAATTCCACATTCACATATCCTTCCTCGAAAAGATCTTTCAAACATTACATATCTTCTCAGACGACAGAAACTGATTCATAATATAATAGGCCTAAAGGTCAAAATATTATGATAACTTTTACGGGAAAAAAATTATGGATAAAAAATATTACAATACTTTTCAATTGCAATGCCTCGGTAAAAAAAATGTATGGAAAGATAAAAATAATATTTATTATATACTAGTTACCGCTCTCGCTTCGCTTCGCTAAAGCTTAACCGGCCCAAGACAATTATTTACATTGACATAGCGAAAGCTGCTGCAAGGTGTAATTTGTAAAATATTAAGTAACTCATTGTATTTTATACTATTTTAAATTGTAGGCTTTCCGTATAATATATAATTTGTAACCCGATTGAATTAAAATAAACACGATGGGTAAATAAGAACCTAAAATTACCCAAGTTTACTACAAACCACAACTGAAAATCCGAAATAATAAATGCGCGATTAAGCCGTTTCTAAAAATCAGCGGTCGCAAACACATCAGAAAAACAGGCGAAACTAATAAAAATCCCTGTTGCGGGATGTACCAGTACTATCTATTAGGTATTTCCGTCATAATAGTTTCTGAAATCGATCAGTTACAATTTTATTATATTCATCGAAAGTTAATCTAAATATAATGACTGGCCTGTTGGTCTAATGCTAAGCCGGAGGTCGCTGGTTCGCTTCCCACCCGGGACAAACTTTTCTGTGATGTACAGTAATGTTTGCAGTAATTGCTGTGTGTCCAGGTGTTAAAATATCTATATAAGTATGAATTTGAAAAATATATGTGTATGTTTATCAGTCGTCTGATCACCATAGTACAAGCTTACGCTTAGATTGGGGTCAGATGGCCGTGTGTTAGTTGTCCTAAAAAAATATATAAATATTGTATACTATCTGGGCCTGCAACTCCGTTCGCGCGGAATCTATCGGGAGTTACACGTGTTATTGTGAGTCAACCATAAAAGATAGAGATATGCTGTCGTGGAATATTTTTTATATAATTTTAAGGAGAACATTTCAGTCTTTTTTCTGTGTAGCTTTAACCATTAAGGTTGCACACGCGACGGAAGCTTATAAAATGGAGTAACTTTTCCCGTTTTCCCAACATTTCCCTTCACTGCTCTGCTCCTGTTG
>DWKC01001345.1:0-10253 GCA_018249195.1 Racta chiria
TGTCTGATCACCATAGTACAAGCTAACGCTTAGTTTGGGATCAGGTGGCCGTGTGTGAGTTGTCCTAACATATTTATTTATTTATTTATTTACCGTTTGGTTTCAGTTATACTGTTTTACATTAGATGGCGGGTGAACAAGTGTATTAAGCG
Organism: Racta chiria; assembly: GCA_018249195.1. Taxonomy (NCBI): domain Eukaryota; kingdom Metazoa; phylum Arthropoda; class Insecta; order Lepidoptera; family Hesperiidae; genus Racta; species Racta chiria. Next base: position 153 of record DWKC01001345.1, read on the forward strand.
CTTTAAGTGAGAACAGCTTTGCATATAAATATACGTACGACACGCATCTACGATGAAATAAATCACTTGGTAGTAAAAACGTACCCAGAAGTTGGAAGCTGTGAAAGGAATATCGAGTGGATCAGAACAAGGGGCAACTTGCCAAATCTTAATTAATCGGACGAGTTTTCAATAGAATTGTTTACCGCTGTCTCCGACACTCCAAATTCGATGTTACAGAAGGTCGCCCCGAAAATTCCTACAACAGCAATAACTTAAACACGTTCTATAAATCCACATTTATATAGATTAAATAATTGGCTAATGGTTTAGACGTTGGATTCCCTTTTGGACTGTTTACGATCTGACGAAGACAGCGAGCATCCGCTGGACTGAGACGGTTAGGACCGGACAGATTCGTGAATATTGTGGGAAGCCTACATCCAGAAATTAACGTTGAGACTAATGGATGAATTCAAATTCTGTGTGCTCTAATTCTTCAAGGATTGAGGGAAGGCTATGTCCAAAATTGCATGTCTAAAAACTGATGGATCAATTCCAATTCTGCGTCCAATTCAAGGTTATTTGCTCATTAATTGTATAATGAAGTGCACGTATATTGCATTTTAATTTAATTCAATATACATGACTTCGACGTCAATAAACATGTCTTGAGATCTTCCGATCCACACTTGGCGATCGTTGTAATAATTTTAAAGGCAGCCGAGCTAGTAATGACTTTTTGCGCAGCTCACCGTATAATCGTTAAGGCTGTAGCGACATCGCACATACGTCACTCGGTAACGCCACAGAAACCTGAATCACGCTATCAGAGTTCTTAACGTCGGGTTAAAAGTTCCGAACATGTTTATGCTCCGAACCGCTACCCAGGCATCACATTTCGCCTGGCGTAAGAGGCCTTTACCAAATATTTAAAATCTATAGTATTATATTTTTACAGTTCAATAAAGCTCTTCAAAAGACATGAATCAACGCACACCGAAATACATGAAATAAAACAAAAGGTTAAATTACAAAACACAAAAAGGAACTTACCTACACAGTTCTGTATTCCGACAATCACTCCAAACACAAGAAATAGTTCTCTGAAAGCCTTTAAGATCGTAACAATGCCATCTTTAGCCAATTGTGACTACGAACTAAAGGTGTCATAAAAACAAATCTCTCTTTAAGCTCCTCCAGGATTATTACCGCAATATTCCCGTGATAATGGTTAAAGAAGCGAGGAACTCCTGAGTATCTCATTAACCAGGTGATTCAGCTAATAGGCGATGGTACTTGATGCAAATGACTAGTACCGAGTCCTTTTCTAAAGATACGAATCTTTCCTATCCATTACGCAATAGCCTTTACTTTTATACCTGTTTTAATATGAAAGCAATTATATTTTTTTAAGCAATTCAATAAAAGATCACCCATATTAATATTTCGTCATTTGTATGGATTCAACTCATCAATGGAATATTGAGCATGGGTCGTAATTGACGAGGCTTAGAGCATACTCCACCATGCTGCTCCAATGTTGATGGAGGGTTTAGTGGTCAACCCTAGAGTCGGGAGTTTTAAAGGTCATCCTGAAGGCCTCCAATAAAGCTCTACAAATGACATTGGACAATTTAAATTAGAATATTTGTACTGAGTATTTCCTTTACATTGTTTTGGCCAGTGTAGTGGCTAGGCCTGTGATCCTTATATTGAGAGGAGACCCGAGCCCAGAAGTGGGATAGTTAGGTGATGTGCCATAATATAGTAAACATTAAAAAGGTATTTAGATACATTTGTGGCTTGAGAACTAAAAACACTAATTGGCCAGTAAACACTTAAGCAACATACACCATATCAGTGTTATTTCATATCAAATTTAAAATTAAACAAACAAATGTTAAGTGTCACTTGAACAGTTACACTTATAACATGTTAGATAAAGAGTTATTTTATCTATTGTCATTTAACTCTTTTTAACTTTTCCCTGTGATACTTGCAAAATAATGTTTATCATCTATTGTATTTATTCCGTATTAAAAAATATTACAGTAAGATATACAACGCTATTCGTATTATTATGAATTTAATAATGTTTAGTTTATTAACACTAACAATGAACATAAAAATCAATATTGAAGTATATTCCCGGGTCTACCAATTCCAACAATGTCATTTTTATACAATCTTTTAAATAGAGTAAATGAACAAACTAAGAAATTCTGATTTATGGATTCATTTCTTTGTAAATAGCTCACGTAAACAATTACTGTTTGAACAAAGTGGGATATAACCTGTAAAACTTACAGTCTCATAAAAGTCCTCCACTGTGAACTGGGGAAAGCCTAACGCGATGAGTATTTCCTTTGAGTTTTTAGCTATTTCACAAAACTTATCATATTCATTTTTATCAGTCAATAGATGTTCTAAATATGCATACGAGAACGCCCGAAAAAAGCAGTTGCCGTCGGGACGTGTTCTCCGAATATTCTTATATTTAGATGAGAGATCTTTAACTTTTGCGAGATATATTGGATCCTCATTGTATTCTTTCTCTAATGACGATAGCTCTTCGAGATCACCCACCAAAGGAATAGTCTCGGATATCTGGAAAACAAACAAACACCATGTCAACGGAGTGATGTTTTCGCGAAAATATGAATCTACTGTATATGAAAATTTTAATCAATTGATCAGTTACCTCTTTCTCTATTTCCCGCTGCTGTTTCATAATCAACTCATCTTGATTTATTGAATTATCCACTAGGTTGCCGGTGCATCCACTACTACTCGAAGCATCGTCCGCCATTTTCGATTATTATTTTGAAAAGAATGAAATTGACAGAGGACGACACATTGACATGACAAATGCAAAATAGCAACCATAGAGCACAATGATAATGACTTTCAATCTACGTTCAGAAACGATATGTTATGTTGTCATTGACCTGGTTGATGGTGATTTAAGTTCTAACACTCTGGTGTGCAGGTTTCCTTTACCGAAGCAAATGATAATTACTAATACGTGTGTGCAGAAATCAAAACCAGGCCCTCCCCTTCGGGAAACCAACATTCTAACTGATAAACTATAATTGCTTATGATCCCAGAGTAAGGGTATTTATGCATGGTACATGGACCACAAATAAGTTCATCCAAAGATGGGTGTTACTTACACCATACGCAGGGGCCAAGAGATTTGAGTATATGGCATTAAAATCCTGAATTACCTTGATCAGAACCTATTGTAGCATGCATGTAATAAGATTAATATAAACAAGGAAATGTAGAAGACAATTGTAAAATAATCTATTTAATGTAAAAGTTTATCGCATCTAGTCAGCAAACATGTCTTCTATTTTCTTTTGTACTTCCTTCTCTGTGTCAGAGTTCAACTTGTCTGGTAGCATCTTGACAGCTTCCATGTCCACCTCGGGCGTGTCACCGTCTTCAGTGTTGACTTGACTCTTTGCCTATGGAACAATGATATAGTTGAATTGAAAATTATTAAATAAAAGTATTATTTTAATACCCTTTAAACTCCTAAGCATCTTGATAACAATAGAAAACTATTGTGCCTCATCCAGACGGGCTTTGAGACGTTTAAATGTTGCATTGTTTTTCATCATCACTTTGTTTACTTTTTTATATGAAATCATGTTAAAATTAAAGGGATTTTCTTATAATACTAAGAATACATCAACAGCATCAACAATAAAGCTCAATTTTGTTAAAACCACTGTACCATAAAATTATAAAATCAAATAATAATCAGTGAAGTTATTTTAAGCTTTGAAGTGCCTATAGTCCGATTATTTGCAAGGATGAATAAATAATTTTTAAATTGGAAAAACAAATTCACTCACCTTTTCTAGTTGTATCTCAAGCTGCATGATGGCCCGCTCGAGTCTGTAATTGTCAGATACCAGTTGCGCCCAGCGGCGCCGCAGAGCACGCAGTCGGGCTCCGCTCGCAGTCTGCGATCGCTTGCGCTCCCAATTCACTGCTGCAATCTGTTTCCTATAGAGTAGGTATGAGATAGTATGAAAATTAAAAATATTTTTTCCTGATTCCTACCATATTACATTTAACGAGCACAATGGTTTGTGGTACAAGCTAAAGTAAAGGTTATCATACACCCAATTGTTTATTTAATATGAAGATAAGGCAAAGGATAAATCAAAAGCTGAAGCTTTTACAAAAAATGATTTCTAAGAACTTCTTGCAGAGAGGATTTCAATGCAACCAGAATACCAGTTCCAGTAGATGCAGTTGCATTCTTTAGTTTACACATGTTATCATTGTTTCACCTTAGATTATATTATTCAAACCCATATTAAATTCTTTCCATGATATTTTCTTACCTTAATTGTGTGTGTACATTTTGAGAACGTGCAACAAGTGATTGCAGTACATTAAGGTAAGACCTCCAGGCCTCGGAACCATATTGCAGTTGAAGCTCTAAGTTGAGTACTCTGGTAGCCTGGTGGGACAACTGCGCATGTGAGTTATCCACTGCCTCTGACCAAGCTGCAGGTTCACCAAGACGTCCTGCTGGAGGTGGAGGCAGTTCATATCTGCAGTACAATATAATTATTAAGTGACAATTTGAAAACATAATTTATGAAGATGATTGATGAAGTTGCTGTTTTATAGTAATAGATACTTTCAATTGACATCAAACCTTCATGATGTGAGTGCAAGATTCGATTTTCTTCATTCGTTTTTTTTAAATTCGAGTAACATTTGAATACAAGTTCCGATGCAGAACTAACGCTGCAGGAATGTGGGGTATATTCTGTTATTGTGTGTGGATATAAGTTGTAATGATGTGAGTAGGTAGTTAAGAAATAAACTGCTGACTGTAAGGACTGTTATTTACCACTATACTACAGAATGGTTCACAATATCAATGGTGCGTTTGGAGTGGAGACAGCTAATGAATGTACAGCAATGAGTTTTAATTTTGTAGTAAAAATAGGCAATTTCATACTTTTACGCCTAATAATATCACATTTTTGTAAGCTCACTTCTCACACACATGCAACTAGGTCATCCATAAAAAAAAAAAACTTGGATTGAAGTATGGATCAATTTCTTTGAATTCCCAAACCTAATTATGTATATTTCGTAGGTTTATCTGTTTGTCTGTGCCTCTGTTCACACTAATATCAGAAATAAATAAATATCTTAGGACAACTCACACACGGCCATCTCACCATGGCTTATCTGATTAGAATGTGGTATTCACTGATGCATTGGGCTAAGTTTGGATTGACACTTAGGATTATTTTTATTGAAATCAGTGCAAAGATAAAAATGATTTGGCAATTTAAAGAATTCCATCTATACAAACTCCGCGCGAACTGAGTCGCAGGCACTGCTGGTACACAATATAATCATGTCATAAATCATACATTTAATAACTAAATATTTACCAATATAAAATATATTACTAACCGTTTCATTGAAAGTGGTTCCATAGGTAATCGTTGTTGAACTCGTTCCATCTCTCTTTGTAATGCCTGTGTTTCAAAAGCTGTACTGGGCTCAGGGCCAGCATTTTCAAGATAATTCTTTGTGGGCCTATATCTTCTGCATTCTTCCTCTACCATGCCCAAGGCCTGTAATCATGGAAACATGCTTCCAATATAATCATGATTATAATAACTGCAAGCAATTTTTTAGAAATGTATGTGAAGAAATTTCAAACTTACCGCCTCTCTAACACCTGGATCATCGTAACCCTGGTCAATATATGGCAAGGCATCTACGATCACTTCTCCTGCCATTAGGACTTATTGATAAAAAATATTTATACGTATCTACCAAGAGACCTGGAAACCTATAAAAACAATTCCAAACTCCGTTAAAATAAGCGAGAAATTGATATTTTGGTTAGGTTGTTTGTAATTATGTTGTGACAGCATAAGTAACAGATGTAAATATAACCACAGAGCACAGACAGACAAGGTGATGTAATTTTGCAGTATTTTGTGGTAGCATTTTGAGTTAGAAGGGAATATTTACAAAAAGCATTTTTTTTGTCTTTTATAACAGTTACTGTGTAACGGTGCCCGCCTAGCCTAATATGAATCATGTGAAGTCGTATCTCGTATCTGCGCAAGAAAAAATAAGTCAACATCAAACAATTGTCATTTGACAGCTTATCAACTGTCAATGTAATTTTTGTTTTGCTATAATAAAATCAAACAGATTTATCTTTAATTCTTTGCGTTTCACTTCTTTATCCGATACCTCGGGGAAGAGGCATACTCCTTGTCTTTACTACTATTACTTTGAATTATAAAACAATTAGTAACTGGTACTCCGTTGTGTTGTAACCATGCAAGATAGTTTAGTGGAGCAGGATATAGCCAACATTGATTTTTCTAATGTAAGAACTATAGTATTTGCATAAACATATTTTGTACTTACCTATGTGATACTTGCGGCAATCCCTAAAAAACCTGATGATCATCATTGTCTCTGCAATAGTAGGTTCAGGATGGGGACCAGGACCAGTTCATTAATTGTCTTCACCTCTTCTAACATATCTATAACAAGGTGGACTATGCTCTAGGCCTCCTAAGTTAATTGCTGAATGAGTTAGTGGTCAACCCAAGTGCTGGAAGTTAGTAAACCACCTGAGGCCTTAAGCAGTTGCTTTGTATGCATGCCCTGAGGGATGGCCTTTAAGTATTTGTTCCACTAATTGCCACAATTCATTAATGTGTTATCTTTCAACAATTTAAACTTTTTATTACCACCTGTTTAATTCTAGGTTGCAGCTTTACAACAAAAGAGGACACTAGCATTTGTAAATCATTTTGTGATCACCACAGTGCAGTTCCTCAATAATTTTATGAAGTCTTGTGAGCAGAAATTAATGCAATTTGAGCGAAAATTAGAGAAAGTTAATGCTACCATGGTTTTATTAGAAGCTAAGGTAAGTAAATTATGTCCATAGACTATTGACTACTTTTTTTAAGGCATGGTCTCCACTCAAGGCATCCACATAAGTTATGAAGAAATATGTGACCAATCTATAGCGGTTTCAGCCAGCTAGTTCTGTTATGTTGGTTTTTATTGACCAGATTTTGCTATTCTTGATCTGATCATAAAGTGCAATACTAAACAAAGCCATATAGCCAGCTGGTCAACTTTGAAATTATAAATCTAACCAATAGTAAAGCACATTACAGATTACTTTTATGGTAATAAAGTTTTTAAAAGTGTTTATTAACTGTTACATTAAGTTTCACTAGTAGTAAAGGTAAAATCGCATAAATCACTTTGTGCAACAAGTAAATAAACCAAAAATAATGCACTGAGGAGTTTCTTTTGCTATTTCTTCTCATTATTATTGGACCTTTCTGAAATGTGGTATATAGTTGATACAAATTGTTAATGTTTTTTTAAAGTATAAGAATGAAAAAGTAGCAATGTTTGTAATATCTTGTTTGATTTTAGCTATCATCAATACCTGAAGTAAATATACCCACAGAAACAAAAGACAGTGCACCTCAAATATTGGAACCTACAAAAGATGACCAGCCTGTGACTGTATCAGACACAGCAGAAGAACTCCCTACACAGGAACCAGTGCAGCAAATTGAGGACGCAGAAAAAGTGAAACCAGAATATGAGAAATTTGTTAAAATGGTACAAGTTGGTGTGCCATTAAATGCAGTCAAATTAAAGATTACTCTAGAAGGTCTTGACCCACAGGAGTTGGATAGGATACTGAAAAAATAAAATAAATTGTTATGCTATTTATTGAATAAGATTTAATGTTTGTTGTTAATTTTCATCCAAATAGATCTACTACTAAAAAAATTGTTAACTTATTGCTTGCAGAATGGTATAGTAAAATTATGAAGATACTGATTTGGAACACTAAGGCATAGAGAGCATAACAAAGATATGCAAAAGCTGTCAAATAAGTCTTTTCACATTGTGATGAGTATCAAATAGAGGTTAAACTTAAAGATCTGGAATACTTGATAAGATTCACTAGGTATATAAAACATTTTAAATATCTACCAGGCCAACTGGCTTGTAATATAATCTTTCATTCATGCACTGTAAATAAATGCAACATTGAATTCTTCCTACTAATATTGTAAATGCGAAAGTTTGTGAGGATGGATAGATGTTACTTTAGCATGAAAAAACTACTGAACGGATCTAAATTATATTTATTATTGAGAATAAAGAATATTGGCTGCTATTTATCAGCACACTACTACGGGTGGATACTAGTTGCTCATATTTTTACTAAATTACGGTGTTGTTTCTTATGAAATTAAATCTTTATAAATATATGACTTTACAGGCATTATACATTGAAATCCTGGCCCCTAAACTAGGTAAGCCCGTAACATAGTCTGTTTATTTTTTACTTTTACCAACATAAATCTAAAGAAGACAGCTGGTCAGCAGGTTGACACTTAAGCTAATATAATATAAAACAACAGATAAATAAAAGTCAAAATAGGTTTTACACTTATTTATTAGCCAGCCTAGAACTGGATCATCTGTCCCTTCCTCTTCTTGTCACCACCAAGCTCGAAATGCTTGCAGCGTTTGAGTGCTACTTGTGATCTCACTTTGCAGTCGGCACACTCCAGACGCAGCACAATTTTCTTTGTAGTTTTTGCCTATGGAATAAAAATACAACTGATGCAAAAACGGAAAAGTGGAGTATGTCATCTGGTCTTTATTTTATATCTTATCTATTATTTTAATGAAAATAAGATGCAATCACAGCCTAATTGGCATTTAACTCTATACTATACAAGACAATACAACATTGACTTAGAATATGTGTTTGTGTGCGGTTGCACAAAATACATTCTGAAGTAAATACCATGAATTAATCCTGTCATCAAAAATACGTGACCGGAGTGGTATGTCGCTTATGCACTGGAAATTTATCATAAAAACTAACCACTAATGGGGTGTTCAATGTAAACAATCACCAGCAACAACATGACTTACTTAAGACATTATTTAAATCCAATTGTGATTTATTTACAAAAGAGTGCCGACCGTAGGTTATATTGCTATAAACTCACCTTTTTCTTGAAGATGGGCTTGGACTGACCACCATAACCCTGCTGCTTGCGGTCATAACGCCTTCTGCCCTGAGCGGCGTGCCTTTCCTTAGACTTTTTGTACTGGGATACCTTATGGATCTTGTGGCACTTGCATTTTTTGCAGTAAGTTCTGCGCTGTTTTGGAACGTTCACCATTTTGCCGTTCTTGTTTGTCGGCCAAACGTCAAAAAGAGAGAACTGAATATTGCAACAAGTTCAATAGTTCATAGACCATCAGTAGTAGTTAATCTTAAACGAGATAGATTGAAATATAGTTCAAATAGGCTTTTATTATCAAATATTTGTGATTACTTCTACTTGGTGTATGTTGCGACCCGTATATTTATGTACTGTATATTTCACGTACAGATCAAAGAGCTCTGCGCGGAGCTGGACGCGGCGTACTTGGCGGTGTCGACCGCGGCGGAGGCGCGCGCGGCTCGGCTGACGGGCGCGCTCGCGGCGCAGCAGTTCCTGCACGACGCGCTCGAGGTGGAGACCTGGCTGGCCGACAAGGACGCTGCACTGGCCAGTGCAGACGTTGGTCACGACCGCCACCGGGCTACGCAGCTGCTTACTAGACATAAGGTGGGTTGGATAATACGTTGCGTTTAGTATAATATATATATATAGTATATAAAATATTAGTATATAGCCGGCATAAGTTACCACAGCCATTATTGGTCGGATCCACGTCATTCGTGCAGTCGTTTCACGCGATTGGTTCATCGAGTGATATTCGTATATTTTACGCGGTTGTCGATTGCTGTATATTGTTTGAAAGTGTATATTACCCCCACCTTTGTTCATCTATGCTCAAGGCTCGTGCCGTTTACTGTATCAGTGATACCCATAGATCGAAATAGGTAGTGCAATTTAGAGTATTTTTTAGACAATTCTAATTCGTTGAACGAGTTGCTTTGGGTACGCCATATCTAGTTCAATACATATTATTTAATTAAGTACTGTCCGGGCGAGCGCGTACAGTGCAGTTTGTTCATACTGCAGTCGCACCATCTT
>DWKC01001346.1:0-10249 GCA_018249195.1 Racta chiria
TAGTTGTTAGGGCATTCCATACAAGTGAATAAACGCAGTGTCTCTCCTGGTAGCTCTCGGGTTGTTAATGGACATGCATTAGGTAAGGAGCAGAAAGGTTGTCCTTTGACGTCACATTTCTCCTGCTTCCATTCTTGGAAATCTCTTAATGAAGCCAATTCTGTAGGGTTTTGCATCCATTGTATTACTTGAATCATTGAGGTGAAGTACACATCGTTTTTCTCAGCCATCTCTTCGATGAATTTAATCAACTCGTCACGGAATTCTTTCTTAGATTTAAGCCACGAAGCGTGGAAGTGTAGTCCTAGAGGAGCACGGTTGGTCGTGTAGTGGCGGTTGAAGTTGTGACGCAGAAGACGGGCGAACTGATCTCCAGTTTGGATATTAGAACAAGAATCGACTACGTGACAACCTGGCAAAGATTCGTCGAATGTAGGATCGTCTCTTCTGTCCAATTCATTCATGACCATTTCCCATACCGGATGGCTTCTAGATGGGCAGTTATGAGCATTACCGTTGCACTTGTGTGGCATTCTGAAATACAATGTGTAGGGCCAAATGGGTACTCTACCAAGAGGAGCGGTGATGGAAGCGTCATACACGAAGTATTGGTCAGCCATCATCTCAAATTGCTTGTTTCCTCCGACGCGCAAGTAGGGAGCTCGAACTCCAATGATAGAAGCATCCGTGATGTTGGCAAAACGTTCGACGATTAATCTCGCTCCAGCCATTTCAGCTAGCCAATCGTCGTAACTTCCACCAGACCAGTACAGCGGGTCATCCTTGTGTGTAATTGAAAATACAGCTATCTCATGTCCTTTACGGTGTAATTCTTGAATAGCAGCGTAGTTGCTGTATTTGTGAGAAACAAAGTACGTGCCACGAATTTGACAACCGTTTGGATTGTACCGAGCTCCGTTGAAAATTTGTTCGTAAAGGTCAATGTTGTCGACATTAACGGCGCCGTTGAATGTTATAGTGATCATTTGAGGTACTTGTGTTGGTTCAATGCCCCCAGGAATACGAGTTCCATCGGCTGAACAGAAGCAGTCAGGTAGTGTACATTGGTTGGGGTCACAATCTGGTGCTCTGTTGGGATCCACGTCCACAGCTGTAAATTAAATGAAGCTCTGTTAATTTATTTCATGGGTTCTTAACTTTAAGTACATGTTATATATATTTATGCTTAGATTTTTTTCAGTTTTGGCTTAATAAATAACGTTCGAAGTTATATTTTATAAATTTTACTTACTACAAGCATTTTCGTCTGACTCGTCTTTGCAGTCTGGCTTTCCGTTACAGAATAATTCTTTGTCTATGCAGTCTCCGCTTCCACAAGCTAGTTTGCCTTCAGGGCAAATTGGCTCATCTGTCTTCAAAATGGGCAAAATTTTTCTTGGTTCTGAAAATTTTATAAAATATTAATATGTGAATATATTTGTTGACAAATATTACCTACATGTTTGCAACTGATGCTTAAATCACAGAAATAACATTTCTCTGTTGCGAGTGTGTTTATATATGTCACAGTGTTGGAAAAGAAGATTTAAGAGGGAAAAAGTATGGGCAAAGCATGACAGTATGATCAGTTAGGGACAGATAAATAATTAATTGTGAGAAAGTATTTAGCTAACACGTAATTAAGGAAGTAACCAAGTGCCTCATGAACATTAGTCATAGAACAGACGTAATACAAGGCTTGTGAAGTATTGTTTTAACTGAATTGGTAAAGTAAAAGAAGAATACTGATATAGATTATAAGTTACTAAGGTTCACAAATAAAAATGAAAACCAAATTTGACAGAGATGATGCCATGCCTCAATACGAAACACCTTGAATTCGACTTAGATGTATGGATTTTATGTCAGAAAATTACATCAATTATGTGCTACATTATTAAACAACGAATGCTTTTAAAAGTAAACAGTCGCTTTGAAATCATTGTTGTTTCTTTTTTAGATAGTGACTCCACTAATAAATAAATATAATAGGTATGTCAAGTAAACTAATAAATACTAATAAATCAAGAATATGGAGGACTGTGGTAGCGTCTGGCGAACTGTTTTCGAAGCGACTGATTATTGAGTTCATGTTAAAAGCCGGATTAAAGAACCAATGTGTTGTCTTAACCAATGAAGCTGCAGTGTATTATACATATTAATATTGCAGATATGCGTTATGTTACTACTTATTTACATGATTGTTTCACCTCATTCAAATTTTCAGTAAGAAAAGTTAGTAATTTTGTTAGTAAAATGGAAAGCTCAGAGCTAGTTGATACTGTGTGTTACGTTGGTTAAGTACTTGGCCGTAGTTTATTAAGAAATTTAAAGAAGAAAGTTGAAATATAGATTTGTTGTTAGATACAGAAAAAACTGAGTCTTTTTGTGTAATTGTTTACTGTGTGTTCATTTTATATCCATAGGCTTTTCTTGAAAATAAATATATTTTGGGGACAGTTACGTACTGCTGTGCTCAGGCGTATAAGATCTCTTTTTTATTAAATTAGATCATTTGTAGCCAAAATATTTATCAGTAAGTATTATTATACTTTAACATGTCTTCAGATACAATTCGTTACAAATATTAAGTGACGAATTAAACTTCGAACAAAACGGTAGGTAATGATAAAGCTAAGTTTATTTAATTTAGGAACATAATAAGTTATGTAATGATAACGAATTGTGTTTGAAAAATGTTATGCGTAACATATGGGTCGGTCGACCCCTCCCTATGTCCGGGGCCTCATGCAATACACCAAATCTACAGTGCGACGCGGCCCCTTCACCCAAGCTCGATTGCTCGCTACGCGCCAATAGCTTCTTTGTCGGCACTTACTCTCGAGTTTGTCACAGTTGGCCACTTTACCCTTCCAGTCACAGGTTTGTTTATCGAGATCGAAAGCCAATCCGGACGGGCAAGTAATCTGTTTAAGACCTGACCTAGTGCACCTGCGTTAAGAGAGACACATTAAAAATATATTCAGAAACAGGAAGCGGACGTACTAAAGGCTAACGACATTGCACGGATGATCGACCGGTCTAAAGACACTTCCGTCCCGCTAGCCCTTCGCACGACCACTCCCTGTGGCAGTCGGAACTTACTTTCTATTTTATCGCAATTCTTAACATGTGTTTTCCAATCACAGGTTTGGCGGTCGATATCAAACGCCAGTCCGACGGGACACCGCACAGATGCGAGTCTGGTTACTCCATTTTCAGCTCCTTTGTCACACCTGTACATATTCAGCCGAACTTTTAAAGTAAAAGTTTATGTTTTCTATTTTTCATTACTCTTTCATGAACATTACCAAGTTTATTCATCTGCATAAATAAACACATAAGTAGTTACGTGCTGAAAGAGGCACACATCGCTATCGAAGAATATTGGTATATTTCATTGGTTTACTTCAACCTACACACATATCTTTAAAGTCTATGGTAAAGGTAGGTATAGAACTACAAAAACCTTAAGAATTTAAACACCACTTGAAAGTCAAAAACTAATTTGATACCAGGTACCAGGGTTGTTGTTAAACAATTATACAAAAAATATGTTCTTGTATGAATGATCAATTTAAAACATAGAGCCTTTCATTGTAGACGATTTGACTGAAACATAATCATTTATAGATATCAGGATAACATAATTATATTAAGGCATACAGATACATTATTCTACGAACTAGTGGTGTAGTGACTAATATTCAAAGCACGAAGTCGACCGTTCCATTCACCGGCTGGAATATCAAGTTCTTGCATATCAAACGACGCATATAAATAAATCAGCGGTAGAGAATGGCAAGGTAATTTACAAAGGATTTACAAGTTTGAAACATTAGATTAATTTGCAAATTAAGTCTATAATTATACCTAATTTAACGTATTACAACATATTTAGATACAAATATTAAAGACTTTTAAAATGCCTACAGAATGTTATAAATTATTGTCATGTTTGATTATAACTTATTGTCATAGTTATTGTTATTGTTAAAGTATTGTTCAATGTTAAAACTTATTGATAAGTTACCTAACAACATCACGGCAGTCGCCCTCGGTGGTCAGTCGGAAGTATTCATCAGCAGGACGACCTTCGCAGAGCTGCTCCGGAGTCGCATCTTCACCACCGTCATCCTCTTGTCTCTTCACTCTACTCTCACCCGTCACTGCAACACAACATACATACTAGAACATAGATACTAGGCACTGTAGGCGTACCTATATTATCTCATGTTGTTATGTAACTAGGCCTCCGTTAATTGGGACAACAGCTAAGCGGTGACAAAATAAACCAGATTATTTTCTGAATTCTAAATGTATTAATATGTTATATAAGTTTATGTCGTTTTATAAAACCGATGATAGTTAGGTATTGTCTATCGAGACATGAGGCTCTGTCATAGAATTATCTTTATTTTTTTATTTTTTTTTGTTGTTAATTTCATTATTAATATAGTAGCAACTTGGTATTCTTAACTTCTTGACTTTCGTTAGGTTCCTAAGACGAAATAAATTATTTGATTTGATTTGATTGTTATAAATTAGCTTTATTTACTAAACATTTAGAAACTTAAAATTTTAATTAATACTAGGTGGTGCCGTGACTAAGTAGTTTCCGCCCACGGATACACCCGCGTTCTATGTTGGTAAAAAGTAATAAGTTTGTGCCAAATTTAGTTAAATTCCGTGCAGTAGTTTTTGCGTGAAGGAAGAAGACAAACATCCATCCATTCATCCTCACAAACTTTTGCATTTATGATATCAGAAGGATTATTTCTAACTGGCAAGGCTACTATTATAATATATACAAAGAAGACTTTTAGAAAGATTCATATTTCTAGATCCTTTTAGGGTGTATTATCTCTCAGTCAGTTCCTGATGTCCTCGTTTGCGTTTTATTGATAAACAACTTTTGCTAGAATAGACCTATTTTAATAATAAAGTCTATAACTATGTTATTATTTTCTTTCCCGAGCATAAAAATCAGTTTTATTCAGTAGTATAATTCTATGCTTCAAACACGTACAAAAAGATAGAACAAAACTTTAAAAACGTTAACATTTTCTTTGAAATATACTCAGTTCTAGAAATTCTTAAATTATATTATTCAACGTGCAACTACGCGGGACTTTCATTTCTATTATATTTGATAGTTATTATAAATAGTTAGCGGTAAACCAAGTTTTGCTTGCTACCGCCATCTAGTGTAAAACATTATAAGTATATCCAATAGCTTACATATCACAACTCAGCCAGGAGACTCAACTAAATCAGTAACTAATATTTTCTACCTAAATAATTTGTATACCCATTAAGAAAAACAGATTACACTGCTTCCTACTTTTTCCAAAAATGTAACCATGACTAATCGATTATTTGACCTTTACAGCAACAAAAAATCATCGTAGTTTTCAACGCGGTTTTTTGAAACTCGCTTATATACCCAATATACATATAGTATACACAGTAATATTATAATCGGCAAGTTTCGGTTGTTATGATCTAGGAAATCACAACACTGCTTGCTCTTACACCAATTTAATATGCTTATTGGGTAACACGGCTTAACGTAAGCAACGATTACCACACGCGGTGGAGGAATGTTGTACCGTTTCATTTTCGAATGCTGTTCCGTTCCGCGTATTACTCGAAGAAAAAGTCAAGAAAGCAACTTTTTTTCCGTTAATTATATATTAGGACTGTTAAAAGACTATAAATAAATTTTTCTGCAAGCTTACAACGGCATTGAAAGGTAAAATGTTGAAAAGAAATCGAGGTCAAGTCGACGCAAGCCACGTAGGTAACAAACCGGTGTTCGTTCTTTGTCGCTGTTAAGTTTTATGTACATAAGTTTATTTGCGTTGTATACGCGTATTTTCACACCGCGTAAGCGTAAGCTTTAAGTTGAAAATATGAGAATCAATACATTATGAAATCAATTTTGAATATTACTATAAATAAAAATAAAATTTACTATTACCGCTCTAAAAATGATATTTTTTAAATCAAATTAGTTTCAGTGTTTATAAATAACAAAAAAATATTATGTAACCAACCTAAACTTTCAGGTCTCAACTTTTCAGACAGTAAAAATAATTGTGCTATTGTAATATTTTTAAAAATCAAATCATTTTATTTAATTGCATGCAGTGTTTAATATATTTTCAGTGTCTGCTATAAATTGAAATGGCGGTACTCACCTAGACAGGCGAGCAACAGTACCCCAAAACACAGGTACGGGTGTCGAGCCATGGTGCTCGGCGAAGACTGTTCGTTGCCGCGCGCGCCTCAAGAAAGTGCAAGAGGTGTCTACTGCCCCTCTTCACCTTTATATAACCAGGCTCTCGGCTGCGACCGCTCCGCCAGTCCTGGTCGCACTGTGCCTGCCGCCGATGTAACCCACAGTACCGTCCACTCAGCCTTTAATAACACTGCGATGACGTTCCTGGAAATGTCCCAAATTAATATTGTAACTGGGCTTTTAGTTAATTACCATACCATTTATTATAATTATGGATTAGTAATGACTAATCGTATCTAGTTATAATGACGACTATGATTGCATACGAATAAATTCTTTTAAATACAATTTGATTAATAATATTGGAAACCTAGATATGAGACTTATGGTTGTATTTATTTTACACTTTTAGAGTGTGTATTTATTAAAAATGCATATGCAATACATGCCATAGGTACGTACAAAAAATCTGTGGCAAGTTAGGTATCTCTACAAATAAATATACGTAATACCTATAATTATTTCTTCAAATTTAATTAATATACTTTTACTAAGCTAATGCGCTTTACGATCTAGGACTGTATCGTCCTTTACCATCAGGTGGGAATCGTTTATAAGCGCTAAGTTACGTTATTTTAACTTATGCATTAAATGTAAAAATACTATAAGAGAAATCTTATTACCTTTTTGAACATGGTTCCTGAATAGGATATTAACATTTAAACGATTATGTTATTAAATTTCGAATAAATTATCTATTTTTTCAAGGTTAACTTCTTTAAATGGCTCTTATGTTAAATTTGGACATCTTGCTTGTCACTAACAGAAGTTTGAGCACTCTGAATAATAAGTTGTAGAGTTCATAAGAGTAGTTCTGGAGAGAAAAGTTTAAGGTTGTAACTATTGAAGTGAGGCTAAAAATATATATGTCGAAAAAAATATCAAAAACATGTAGGTGCATCTAATCAACTTTGTCAGTATTCAATTGAATTCGGATATTTTCAACTAAATTATTGACCCTTAACTGGTATCGATACTTTTAACCATATACTACCATATACTTTGATGATGACGTCATCGCGTCGATCCAAGTGGAATTTTCTATTACGAAAAATAATGATAAACATTTAATATATCTTAATAAATTGTATCACTTACACATTACTATGTACTTACTAAATACTAGTATATGTAGTCAAGTTCTAGAATACAAATAATTAATTGTTACGATATAATTGTAAGTCAATGGTTTTAAGAAGCGAGTAATCACGGATTCATTTTTGGAAAATATCTTTTTCTAAATGAAACGCAATGAAAATCTTGGGTCAATATTAAAAAAAAACATGAGGTTATCTAAGTAGATAACCTAAAAAAAGTTTGTTAGTTCAGTTAGATTCCGCTAGGTGGCGATGTAGTAGGTACCGATCAGAACTCGGCCTACTAGGTAATGATCATAATTTATTCTTAGTCCCAATAGTGATATTACTATGTATTTTATTCAAAACAGTTGCATAACGGTGCGCAATAAAGTGTAACCTATATTCCTACTACTAAATTCTGCCAAAAATATTTTTCGTTGCCCATGTTATTTTGTGAGTCTCACTTTCGATTATCATTCGAACCTGTTTTATTAAATTTATGTCAATGTCACGTAAAGATGGCGAGAACATCCGAAACTTGACCGAAGATCTTAATTTACATACTTTGTAAACTTTATAACCATTATATTTTATAATCAGAATATATTTACACATTTACAGAAAAGCTTAAATACTATTATTTAATTCAGGGATCGAAAGAAGAAGATTAATAAGGTAATTAGATATAATAGATTTTTTAAATAGGCAACTTTGATAAGTTATTATGTGACAAGCATCGCTACTGGGGGTAAAAATAACACTCAAGACATCATTGATATGTTGTACGCCAAGATAGAAATTACACCTTTTTTTCATAACTGAGAAAAATGTGCCAGTTGGCATCACTTTGCATTGGTCTACAGACTCTACTACTAGATAAAAGTATCCCTCGACCAAGCTTAGGTATATTTTAGATAGTACATGTCTGGATAAATTAATGTCATGTAAAAATGACCCAGAAATATTGGTGACGTTACCTACTTTTTCGATACACACGTAAAAAATGTTAAAATATACCTTTCACGTGATAAAAAGTAAAGATTCGCGTTGCTCATGTCAGTTTTCTTTATATTTTTTTAATACTGTATTTTTCATTGGGTATTTTTAATAAAACTGGAATTGCTTATTCCAGTGCCATTTGTAATTAAGTACAATGCTAGTGTGTATTTATTTTATTAGGCGTATTTATTTAATATAGCGATACGTGTTGCACTCACAGAAGATCGGATGGCAGCACTTTATGAAGTAAACTCCAAACAAATAAAGAAAATTATAATGTATTAATATATTTTCCAGAAAAATATGAAACTTTCATTTGATTTCATTGCCGCTTTTCTCTCAAGTAAAAAAAATAACTTGATTTTATTATTCTATTGAAATGAGTAACACCATCATCTCAAAATTTCAAAAACGTTTGTGTAACCAGTAAAGTAGTTGTATAGTACAGATGGCGCTGCTTCCTGTCATTGTAATTATTTCCAAAATTACACGAAATATTCATTTTTAGAAAACTTATATAATCGATTCTTTGATTCTAATAAGCTCTAACTATATACCATATTTCCTATTTAGTGATAACGTGGTTTTCGGAAACCCGATTAACATACAATATTTTTTCGTGATACGGATATATATATGTATCAAAGTAACTATCAATTATTCCATTAAGTACAGTTTAAGGCTACAGAGCTAAGACAATAAGAACACAGAAATATTCAAAAATATCAATTAATCGTCATGCAATACTATAGGTACTCTACTCCTTTGGAATTATAAAATGCAAAAGTCGACATTGAAAATCGACAAAGTAGGTTAACACCACAAAGACAGAATTTAGTAAATATTATCAAAGACGATCTCTACAAGACGGTTCTGAGAAAGGGAGGTAGACGAGGTATTATATACGTATGTAATATTCATGACCGGTAAATAAATACCCTCAACAGTTCCTTTATCGAATGGAAATCATTAATTAGTTGTAATCAACGTTACAACGATAAATGGTCGAATGGTGCTTTCTGCGCTGCACAAGTACTTAAGAAACAATCGCTCAGACATTATTATTACAGTTTAAACCATTATTGACAGTAAGACAATATATGTCACTGAAAGCAATGTAGGCAACTTTAAAAGTCTTCCATCCCTGTTATAAATACAGTCCAGACCTATGTTAGAGAATTCTATTTTTAAGCTATTCTATAGAGCTTTCTAATCAAATGACTATGATCCAATTAAAAATAATTTATTTCACCTAATGAACCAATATGTACTGACAGTCATAAGTAATTATTAACTTATTCATATTGCCGTGAACACATTACAAAACTATCACGAAAATCAAATTAGAAATAATTCGAATAAGGAATTTACAGTAACAATAATTATAATAGCTTTACAACGGTAGCGCCCTAAAACTATTATACCAACAAATAGCTATATTTCTTCTTAAGAATCAGTAATCTTAAATACAAATTCCTTCAAACCGATCTCCAAATTAATTACCAACTCTTAGCAGTAGATTTTACAACTAAAACTAAAACTCGATGTACAGTTAGCAGTACTATAACAAATTGGTGAGCACTGAGAAAAATACAAAAAATGTGATGTAAAGCCGTTTGGAAAAAGGGAACTTGCAATAGTTACAACGTTAATATATAACATTATAACCATTATTTCGTTATTGTAACTTTTTATTTATTTATTGCGCATTTTCTAACTATAAGAAAAAGATATTTAAATTTCTAAAACAGTTGTATTTTTTTGCCAACCTTTATATGTGTATAAACTTTTATTTTTACTAAAGTCTCATGTGTTGAGGGATTTTATATTAGAATTCAAATCATCCCTATCTCTATTCTCTTTTGCA
>DWKC01001347.1:0-10248 GCA_018249195.1 Racta chiria
ATTTATTAAATAATTATTAATATAGAAAAATCTCTATTAAAACTATTTATGTTTGTTATGTGAACAAATCAATCGGTATATTTTTTATTACACTTGTGTGTTTTAAACACTCTGCCGGAACACACAGACAGATAGACAACAATTGTAAAATACGTTATTTTGTTATATGTACCGTGTACATATGCATTTAGTAAAAAACGGTTATATTAATATTACAAACAGACACTCCAATTTTATTTATCTGTATAGATTGCTAATGACTGGGCAGGATCTTATGTCATATCGAAAGATTAAAAAATAGTCCCACCAATTAAGTACTTCAGTTGACGAACGGAAAAATAAAATTATCTTTTTATATTAGTTTCATTATGAGAATTGTATAATACCATAGAATACATACTTATAATTTAAAAAAATGCGTTGCTCGTTGTGTGCAGTCTGTAGTGTGTGTGTGTGTGCGTGTAGCATTAACAAGCATGCGCGTCCACTAACCCGCAGCGTCGGAGCCCAACATGCTGAAGGTGCGGCTGAAAGCGCGTGTCATCGAGCGCCGCGCCTCGCCGCTCGCGCGCCGCCCGCTCAAGACCAGGGTCAAACATCGCAGTGAGTCTCTAGCGCCCGCCACCCTCTCCCACACCCCTCCCGCACCCCTCTGTCTGATTCATAGCCAGTGAATCTCCTTTCACCGTTTCTCAGTCCTGATGACCAGGTTGCTGAAGGAGCGTTTGCACACCGATCTTCGAGAACGGTGTTTTATTACCCGGTTTCATTGTTATTTCATTCTTCAGCAAGAGTGCAGTAGTGAATATCGAAATTTGGTTTCAATTACTATAACATACAAGTAAAATAAACAACCAGCTAGATAAACAAACCAGCAGACATTAAATGTTAACGTTGCGATATGTTTTGGTGTTTCAGACTGCGAGGGCAGTTCCCCGCGTGGGTCGCCGCCGGGCGGCGCGGGGACCGCGGGCTCCGGAGTGGCGGCGCCTATTCGCGAGGAGGAGGAGGGAGGGCGCGCGCCCGACCTGTTGTTTTCGTCGCCCTCCATGCCAAACATCTCGCTGGGCCGGCCGCACGCCGCGCCGCGCCACCCGCACCCCCCGCACCCGCCGCACCCACCGCCCGCGCAGCCGGCGCCGCCGGTAACTATTGCAGCATTTATGACAGCAGCAGGCAGCTACCGAGTGCTTCGTTTTATGTTAGGACTAGCGAAAAATATTAATAAAAAATATTACATTGATACAAATTTAAATTTACACACGTTTCGCTACATGTACATATAATGTAGTAAATAAATAGAATGGAATATAATGAATATTGTGCCAGGTGACGGTGACGCTGCCGCCTGTATCGGAGGCAGAGGCGTACTGCGGCGCAGCGGGCACGGGTGGGGCGGCGCTGGGCGCGCGACTGTCCAAGCGGCCGCTCGGGCGCACGCATTCTGCGCCGCTGCCGCTCGGCGACCCCGCGCTCGCGTTGCAGCCACCCTCTGCGCACCACTACCTGCGCGACCAGATCCGAAAGACTGTGAGTACCGCGGCATGCCGTTATTGAACATTTCGTTACTATTTTTGTTTGTTTTTCATAACCTCCGATGTTTTTACCGTCAGGTGCTGACACGCGCTCACGACGCGGCAGCGGCGCAGCTCCGCGAGGAGGAGGGCGAGGTGATCGACCTGACGGCGCGGCGGCCAGCGCCCGCGCCCTTGCCTCCCGGCCCGCCGACCGTCGCGCCCGACGCGGAAGCCCCGGCGTGCGCGGCCCCGCTGGCGCGCGCGCTGTCCTCGCCGCTTGTGGGGGCCCGTGCGCCCGCCACCGGCCTCGCCTACGACCCGCTCATGCTCAAACATGGGTAACGCACCTCATGTGTATATCCCCTTTTTTGTTTTTTCCTTAATTTTTTTTCTTGCCGTTTCACATATTTTCCATTTGTTAAATTTGCTTACGAGTAAATGACTTACTCCCTCGATTCCTCTCTGAGTGCGTTTGTTCGGTAGTCTAATTTGTCGCGGTGTGTTGTGATGCAGGTGTGCGTGCGGCGCGCACGCCCCCACGCACCCAGAGCACGGCGGACGACTGCAGTCAGTGTGGGCGCGTCTGTGCGAGACCGGCCTGGCCGCACGCACCGAGCGGACACGACCGCGCAAGGTACGTGTCGAGGCAGACTAGTAAGCGGCATAAGTGTTGTCGTACACTTTAACACAATGTACTACATTAATCACACGTCAGACGCGTGTTCAATAGACGGACAAACAGCGTCCGATGTTACTATTCGTGTGAAGCGACAGCACGAGCGATGTGAATCCGCCCAATGAATGATCTGCTCACAATTTTCGCCTGGCCCATTGCCACACGCAGATTGATCAAAATGATGGGATAGAATCCAAGTTCATATCAACGGTGAATTTAGTGACTTTGTATTAAATGTATAATATGGCGATGTGTGATGTGTGTCTGTGTGTGCAGGCTACCCTAGAGGAGCTGTCGTCGGTGCACACAGAGGCGCACGTGGCGGCGTTCGGCGGACGCAGCAGCGGCGGCGCAGGCGGCGCGCGGGCAGTGCGGCTGGTGCGGCTCGCGTGCGGCGGGCTGGGCGTGGACGCCGACACCGCCTGGAGCGAGGCGCACACGCCGCCCGCCGCTCGCCTGGCCGCCGGCGCCGTGCTCGACCTCGCCATGCGCACCGCGCGCGGCGATCTGCGGAACGGGTATGCACATTATATCATTCACATCGACGGCGATCGATACTAAGTTCATCTTTATGGTGGGCGTCAATATCAGTTAAGTCCTAGCAAGTGTTTTAACCATTTCACTAGTTAGTGAAATAATAAAATAAAACAAAATGGGATCCTTCTAAGATAATTTATGAATCGTGTATCACTATGGGTAATAGACTTTCATATGAGGTGGCTCCGTCGTTTATAATCTCGTAAAAATATTATGATATAATTGTTTTATAACATAATGAATGAATAACTTGATTTTAGCTTCGCTGTGGTGCGGCCGCCCGGCCATCACGCGGAGCCCAACCAGGCCATGGGCTTCTGCTTTTTCAACTCGGTGGCGATCGCCGCGCGCCTGCTGCAAAAGCGGCTCGGCCTACAAAGAATACTCATCGTTGATTGGGTAAATACACTCGCTATAAACTACACAATTATTTTAAATACAAGTTGTCTGGCTGTTAGGACTGTTCAATAAAGTATTTAGGTGACAGTTATCTTGGGTACTTAGTTTCATTAGACATATTCGCTAAAATTATTAAAATGTTTTGCATACAAAACAAGAATAAGTGAATCATCAATTAACAGCAGACTATCATTATGACTGAGGCTTCATAGATAGTGAAATGAATGTAAGCGTGACAGTGGATGTGAAATTAAGTGAACCGTGTCCAGGACGTGCACCATGGGAACGGCACGCAGCAGATCTTCTACGAGGAGCCGGCGGTGCTGTACGTGTCGCTGCACCGGCACGACGGCGGGAACTTCTTCCCCGGCACGGGCGCGGCGGGCGAGTGCGGCGCGGGCGCGGGGCTCGGCTACACCGTCAACGTGCCGTGGCCCGGCGACCCGCCACTCGCCGACGCCGAGTATCTCGCCGCCTTCCGCGCGCTCGTCATGCCCATCGCCAAGGTGAGGCCTGCTCCGTACCTCGAACAACAATCAACTAGATAAAGGCTCGTATAAATACTTGAACCTGAAATGCATTTGACATTTGAGTTTTTTTATTTGGGTCACTGATTGGATGTAACACAATAAAACTCCATAATATAAAAAAGATTAATTGGTGTAGTGTCCATCCTGAGATAGTGAACACAGCATGCATTCTTGACAAAATGATAACAGTACCAAAACCACTTCTCTACTTTATTACATTTCTGAGTTGTTCTTTTGCGGTTTTTAGAAAATAATTGGAATCATCCATCCGTTAACATATTATAACGTGACATCGTCCGCAGGAGTACGATCCTGAGATGGTGCTGGTGTCGTGCGGGTTCGACGCGGCGGCGGGCCACCCCGCGCCTCTGGGCGGCTACGGCGTGTCGGCGGCCTGCTTCGCGCATCTGACGCGCGAGCTGCTGGCTTTGGCGGGCGGCCGCGTGGTGCTGGCGCTGGAGGGTGGCTACGACCTGCCTGCCGTATGTGACTGCGCGCAGGAGTGCGTGCGTGCGCTGCTGGGCGAGCGCACCGCACCGCCGCCCCACCGCGAACTGGCGCGCAAGCCGCTGCCACAGGCGCAGGACGCTTTGCGAGCCGCCGTCGCCGCGCAGGCACCGCACTGGCCAGTGGTCAGTTGTTGACATTCATGTTAATAGTATAAACGGTTGTATCATTTCTCACATAATTCCGAGTTAAACGATTTAAGGACGAATTAGTCACCGTCGGCTCGTCGGACTAAGTCGAACATCTATCCGATAAATAAGTAATATTAATTTTTACGCCACCCGCGGGTCTTGGGATTCTACCTAGTGTCTTTCACAACATATACAAATAGTTTGGGTTGAAAATAAACTAGTATTATCGTTGTAGCTCGTTGTTTAAGATACACTATAGTATGCTAACAATATGTGATCCGTTGTTGTTGGTTGGTTGCAGGTGAAGCGGTACAGCTCGCTGATCGGCATGTCGGCGCTGGAGGCGGCGCCGGCGGTGGCGGCCGCCCGGCTCGGGCGGCTGCAGACAGAGCGCGACGCGGCAGACACAGCGGCCGCCATGGCCACGTTGTCCATGCACCCGCCCGCGCTGCCGGTCTGCCTAGGCTCTGCTGAAAGCTCGCGCTCGGGGTCGGAGGAGCCCATGGAGCAGGACGAGGGCAAGTGAGCGCCGCGCCGCTCCACACTCGCACATTCCCGCGCCGCCCGCGCCCGCCCGCGCCCCGCCGCGCCCCGCGCACTCTGACCGCGACACTCGCCTGTCGGCCCGCCGCGTCACATGTGTATATTACATAAGTCAAAGTGTCTATTCGATGTAATTCATAATGAATTAGCGAAGGTAAAGCGAATTTTATGTGTAGGTGGTAAAATTAAGACAAATCTTAATTTGAAAGCTTTAAAAGTAGTGAGGAGTGGTAAGTGTACAAAATATTATATTATTATATATTTGGATATGCTTTTGAGTATGACTAGGAAGTATATGTAGATGTTATGGTCGTACCCCGGTGAGCCGCACGGCCGCGCGGCCGGCGTCCGCTATACCAAAGATGTTAGTTCCGGATCGAAACGTTCCGCGTACGATAATGGTGTATGTGTCGAGAGAGAATTTTTAAATGTCGGCGAATCGCTAAGCGGCGTCGCTACGTCATGTACGTTCGCCCGTAAATGTTATTTTTATATATTACGTAGATGAAGATATTAATATATTAATGCAATGTTGTATCTCAACCGTAGAGGGGCCGTGCCGCCCCGCATTTTTCCGGTTCTATAAGAACCGCGGCGCAGGTGACTAATTTTAGTAGACGAATGTTTTAATGTAAACTATTTTAAATACTAAGCGGCTACTCCATCTGTCGTGGAGCTCGTTGAACGTTCATCCGAGAGGCGCCGGAATGGCGCGTCGCCTCACGTCTCCAGCGGACCGGAGTCCGCTCCCAGCCATGGCCATTTCGTAATTCCCTCCGAAGTTATAAATTTTCAAGTATTTACATTGTATATTGTTCCGGCGCCCGCTCGTGATGCGGCACGCACGAGACTGGACAGAGTGTCAACAGTCGTCGGGGAGCCGCGGGAGAGTCCTGGCGAAGTGTCTCGCCCTTCTCAAATAAACTATTTTGTATAATAATGTCTTGTATGTGTTGCCTGCTCCCGCGCCGCTCCCCGCGCTCGGCCAGGCGCCTCTTTCGCTCAAATGCCGCAGTTTTATAAAATGTCCTTCTTGATGTATATAATAGACAACTGAGCCCCGCATCCACTAGGGAGCGAATCATTGTTAACGTCGGTCCCCCGGTGGAAGCGAGGCTTCAGTTCCGTCAAGTACATGTGACCTGTTGCTCGCGTGCAATACGTACTGGATGAGGGGAGGGTAGGGGGAGCCGCGCCGCCCCCCGGGGATGCAATCCTTGTACATTAAAAACAGATTTAAACGATGTTGTGTCTTTGAAAATTTTATTGTTAACTTGGATACAGATGAGATAATTATTTAATAAATGTATATATATTATATATATATTTGGAAATATTTCTGAATTTCATTTCAACATTCCGAACCTTCAACGTAGTAAGTACTGAATATCGTACAGCCTACCGCTGCAACTGGTTTTATAAAGTTTTCTGATCCATCAACAAATTTATGTTTTACAAAAAATGAGAATTCATCTAATGAGCTATGTAAGTATAAAATTAACCTTTATTATTTCATAATTAGTATAAAAATAGTGTCCACATATATTTATTAGCTACTTATTGATAATTGACATTTAGTGAGGGTTTATTGATTTATACTTGCAAGCGGACAGAGCGCGTGCACGGGGCGCTGCGAGACAAAATGCACAGCGTTCTTTAGATAGCAGAGCTTATTGTATTTTGGTCCGTAGAACGGTATATATTTTGCGACACGGAGCGACCAGGTCGCACCTTATCAGTTTGCTATATCAAGTCTATATAATATATTGCAAAAATCGCTAAGTAACAATATATGCGATCGTCGTGTAACTAGTTATTCGTAACCTACTAAATAAAAAATAAATGCCAGAGCACCGCACAAACAGAAAATACATAACGGAAATAGTTAATGAAGGAGTATTTACACAATAGTACACATCTTATACAAAATTTAAAAAAAAATTCAGTCCCTAGCATCCCACCAAAGAATATACCAACTATACTGACCTTCTTAAGCCAGTACGGCACAATACAGTACAATATACCTAAAATATAATTACAGCGTAACACAAGTTCACTTAACCTATATGACTATACAATGGACACGACTCGCCGCCGACGCTGCAGTGAGGAGGTCCACTCCACGGCTTTACCAAATCAATATTAAAAACCGATGCATCGTTGTGATTTTGATACCATCATATCGATTGAAAATCGTAACATAAACAGTTACACTGTACACTAGATATTGATGTTTGTGTCAAGCTCCGCGCGAGCTGGACGTCTAAATTTTACTGATAATTACGTATTTAAGGAGCTTTTTTCACTGTTTCTTCTGTATGATATAGCACCTTTGAGAAAATTGTCGATATTCGTTATTTAGAGTATGGATTTATAAACGATTTATATCCAAGTGATCGTGCAGCGGGCGAGTGGTGCTAGCCGGGCAGCGGCTCCTGGTCGGGATCGGAGTCGGGCGGGTCGAGCGCGGCGCATCGGCAGCTGCACGACGACACCGGGCACTCCGAGTGCTCGCTGCAGTGGCACACACACACATACAGTTAAAAAATTGAGAAGAATCTGTTTCTGATCATAGTACATATACTTGTAGTATATGGTGATAAAAAGTACCAACTAGATAACGCCTCACGTACAAAATCAAAAACCGTCCGCATGAATATAATATCTATCTCCATCCGTTTACTAACGAACAAACAAAAACTTAAAAAACGTTTTACGTTCACCATACTTACAATCAATGAACCTATCAACGAAGACACAAAATACACTTATCACCATTCGCAAACATAGAATAAACCAAGCTAATAAAATAATGTAATTATTATTATTGTACATAATTACTGTTGCCACCGAAAATGAGAATGCCAATACGAAAGGAACCGTATGTGACAACAAATAAAAATTGTTTTTCCCGCTATTGCCTTGTGTCATCGTTCTATTTCGTTTTTGTTTGTCCCGACGTGTAATGATGTGTGCATCAGCTGCAGCCGGCCCATATCTATGGCACTGGTTTAAAATTCGGTAAGGGGTTAAGTCAAACTACTGTTAAATCCGGCTCGAGATTAATTATCCTCGGCCAGTGTAGTGCAGCAGGTATGAACCCACCTGAACCAGTGCAGCAGGTGCGCGGCGTGTCCCCCGTGCCTGCAGGCCACGCACCAGCTGAACCAGGCGCCGAAGCTGGCCGCGCCGCCGCCGCCCAGGTGCAGCGAGCACACGCCGCAGCGCGGCAATGGCTTGCGGCAGTGCGGACATGACGAGATTTGCTGTAATAAAATAAATAACGGAAGTTATTGCAAGTAACCATTATCGGTAACAACTAACTATATCGTGTGGGGCTCGTGGTAGATTCATCGGAAAAGGACCCTTTTCTAGACCCTAGAAAATTTTATTTTTAAATATATGTATGATATAACATTTTATTTCCTCGACTCTCTGGGCCCTTCCTACCGAGGGCTTGTAGCAATTTGACGATCGTGTCATTAAGATGACATTATTATTATTATTGTACAATTATGTACGTAACGTTGCATGTACGTAACCCTAAGGGGTTACGTCATTGAATTGGTCCATGACGATGTCAACTCCACTCCAACTGCATCTTGCTCCGATAATTTACTGCATGCCGCCACCTGCATTCACACTACAATGCTACGCGCATGATGCAGGACGCAAGTACGCAATTCGGACAAAAACAGATGTAATAAATTTGGTGAGCTTAAGTTGTGTAACAATTTGTAAATGAGAACGCGTGATAGTGTCTAATACCTTCATCTTAGCGGCGGGCGGCGGCAGGCGCGCGAATGCGGGGCGCGGTCGCGCGTGCGGCGCGGCGGCCACGCTCTTGCCGCAGTAGGTGCAGGCCACGGCCACGCGCCGCGCCGCCTCGCCAGCCTCGCCGCCGCCCGGCGCCGCACACACCCACGTGTCCAGCGCGCACCGCGACCACCACAGCCGCCAGCCGTCCAGCAGCTGCCGGTAGCTGATGACACATACACATCAATATTTTATCATATTTTTAAATACCAGCATTGAGACACAACCAGTTCATTATATAGGCGTAAATGTCATGAAACTCATACCCCGGCGTCTTGCATCGATCCTAAGTGATCTTATTCACTATCAGCGTGATATAAAACGATATATTCGGCTGTGTGTGTACCTGTCGAGCCAATGCATGGGGCGCGGGTCCCGCAGCAGATCAGGCGGGCAGCAGCGCGCCGCCACCAGCGCCGCCGACTGCACATCGCCCACCGCCTCCACCCAGCGCTGCAGCACCGACAGACCCTCGCCGCTGATGCCTGCACACACACACAAGCACACTCCCTACGTTACATTTATAAAAACGTACGTTTCTGTCCAGTTGAAAGAAAAATTGCGTTCGCAGCGTATTATAATACAGCACACTTTAGTTTGGGCTTACAACCAGGGTTACATACTCCATACTCTCAATATAATAATCGTCATAATCCTTTTAAATCATCATATTCCTTTAATTCGTAATTCGCTTAATTCGCTACCTTAATCGAGAGGAAGATTGATGACGAGCGTAAACCTCTCCGACACTCTTATGGGGGAGAGGGGAACCCATGCAAAGGACGCTGCTCGGCCTTTTGGCTAACTGTGACTGATGACTATATTTAATTAACCGCGAGTCATTTAAGGCAGTTGGTGTATTGGTGATGGTGTACCGACCAGTGAGCAGGATGGCGGACAGGTCAGCTCGCTCTAGCAGCTCGTCGCTGGTGTGCCGGATGTACTCGTGTAGTTTGCCGTCCGACAGGAACAGACACGCGAACGCCACGCGGTCCTCCAGCCGCATCTCCGTCTCGTTCTGCACGCACACACATGCGACTAAATCGGGGCTTGAAGGACCAACATTTCTATTTTACTGTTTCATTTACAAAATTACCACCTAGTTGCCTTATAAATTAAATAATTACGTTAATAAGATCCATCGTAATTAGTATACCAAAAATACAAAATAATACTGACGAGCACCGGGGTGAAGTCCGGCGCGGCAGGGGCGGCGGGCGCGGCTGCGGCGGCCAGGAAGTGCAGCATGGCGCGCAGGTAGGCGTCGGGCAACGCCGGGGCCGCGGTCGCCAGCGCGTCTCGCCACAGGCGCTCATCGGGGGACGCGCCAGCCGGACCTCCCGTATTATATCACCATATTAACAAATGTTGAGACAGCCAGATTAGTTGCTTTAGTTACTTTCATAGTTTAATGTCTTATGGTATTTTACTATGGGGCAATGCGGCTGACATTAGTACTATTTTTATTCTGCAGAAGAGTGCTATATACAATTTAGGATGTAAAGAATCTCTTAGAGATAAATTTAAGGAGATAAACATCGTTACCTTTGCCTCGCAGTATATCTACCAAAATCTTGTGTACATTTATATAG
>DWKC01001348.1:0-10247 GCA_018249195.1 Racta chiria
CATAACTTACACGTCCGTGGTAGGAAGTGACGTGTAAATCGCACAGTAGTCGAACGCCAGGTGTCCAGGTGGTGTTGAGTATGTGTACTGTGGAGTATGCTCCAGTGAGGATTGGTGAAGGAGGGATTAGAGACCACACCAAGTGTAAGTTTTGGCATGACATGGCTTAACGATTGCTATCTAACGATGACAACCGGGTCCCACGGCTTTACGTGCCCTTCGAAGCATGGAAGCGCTCATGAAATTTGCGCCGCTAGCTGTCACCGATCCTCCTACCGACCACATCCGCTGTTGCGAAACTTTTTTGATCACATACGATCGAAACAACAGTATTGATTGATACATATGGTATCGTATGATACACGAGCAAGTTTGACCACTTACCGTCAGGTGGCTCATCTTCTCGTATCAATATTTTACCTAAAAGAGCAAATGTTTTCAGAAAGCGGAGGTACCATAAATATATTTTATGTTATGTCAATAAAAAAAACGATTTCTCTCCATTTGAATTTCGTATTTATCCGAACGGCACATTTGTATGCATCGTCTTCTGTCGAGTACGATCACATGCTTTCACGTACAAATCAAGTGTGATCAGCTATGGAAGATTACTTTATCCGGATATACATTTATTGCATGCCTACGTCATATTTTGTTCTCGTCCCTTTCACGTGATTGACGTGACGTGTCAGTAAACTGACATGACGTTACATACATGCCATTAAAATTATCCTAATTATTAGCTTACCTAGAAAGGAAAACTGAAGCAGCAGCTAGTTTTGATTATATAAATATACTAGCTGTGCCTTTGACTTCGTCCGCGTTTGAATTTAATCTTCATATATATTTTTCTAGTGTGTGTGTGTATGTCACTGATTCTTTGGAATGATAGTGGCGCCATCTGTTGAAAATTGGTCGTACCAACTCAGAAACCTTCATGAACAACAACTTTGCTATAGCTCATTACATGATCAAATACATAGTTTTCAATTCTATAAAGGACATACAGACAAACATTCATTTTTATATATATAGATTTTAAATATAAATATCTTAGGACAACTAACACACGGCCTTCTCACCCCCAGCTAAGCGTTAGCTTGTACTACGGTGATCAGACAACTGATAAATATACATACATATTTTTAAATAATACTTGAATAGGTATTTTCAGACCCAGACCATAAATTCCTTCACAGAAATAAAATCACAGAAAAGTCTATTTTGGGTGGGAATCGATCCCACTACCTCCACCTTAGCTGTTAGGTTTACTAACCACTAATTTGTGTTTTTTTTATTTGTTGTTTATATTTTATGTGCTACTAATCATAGTTTTGTAAGATTGTGCAGTACCGACTAATATGGATTTTTCTGCAATAAACACTTATTATTTTTTGTACAGGATACATTATGGAGGAATTATACGATTTTGATTTTAATTGCCCCTTCCCCTTTCCACTATCGAACGACCGGCACCCGACGCATTAGTGTGTTCTACCATCTCTGACCACATCGCCATCTACCTACCGTCTACATAACCACTAATTTCTACTATGTAAAAAAAAATTACGGTATAAATTTTCAGTCATTTCCTTCTCACCAAACATCATCATTTTACAGATTAATTAAATTCAGGAAGCCTAACAAGCAAATTAACGTACACAAACCCAATCAAGATCATTCTAATTCATTGAAATTGATTAAAAAAACCGACTAATACGCAAAGCTTAACCATCGGCTTACTTCTGTCAAACGCAACTAATCCTTCTATTCCAATGTATATTTCTTTGATTCAATTCATTTATACTGGAACTGGAATCTTCAAAGAGTCTTCTTCAGAACGCTTGATTACGTTCTGTGCTCCCCGTGATTAATACGAGACCCTGTCTGAGTAAAGGACAGATGTGTTAATTAGATTTAATCATCCATACGTCTGAAGCTTGTAGCCTAATGGTGTCTGTGAATCGGATATGCAGGTTGGATAAAACATTTTGTTTCAATCGAACTTGAGGCTTGAAGGACCAAATTATCTATCCAAAATCCTCGTCCTTATTTAAAACCCTTGAGATTCGTTCTAAAAAATATTTGTAAAAAATTACGTATGATTATAATATAATATATAATATTTTAAATATTAAAAGATTTACTTACGATGATATAGATTTCCAATCTCTAGCTTTGAAAGGCGACCTGAAAAAAATAATCTTACATGATTTTGCAATTTGCCGATACAGTTGAATCGTTTTCGTGTAAAATACAGAACACGTACCTATGTATTGTTACTCACTTTTATAACAATCAAGTACATAATAATAATTTTGATCATTTAAAAATGGACGTCAAATGACATCGATAAATAATAAAATTAGAATATTAGTCAATTTTCAACTTATAGTAAATGGATTTTTTTTTTATCAAAATCGATAAAACCAGTAAAAAGTAATGAGGTAACAAACATAACAAAAGTGTTTGAGCCATATTGAATACTATTAATACAAGTAGTATTTGATTTCTTAATCAAATAATCAATCATTAATCAGCTATTATCAAATGCATTTTTTTCTTAGGTACAGTTAAAGTTAGTTACAAGAAATTCAATAAAATAAAAATATATTTCTTTGTTTAATATATAGCCCATGGGATTCTGAGAGAAGACTACTTGTCTCTGTGATCGTATAGCAAAATCCAAGATTGCGACCTGTTTGCTATCAATGCTACACTTATTGCTTACGTGTTGTGATAGTTAGATGGTGTGGAACACTAAGAGATCAGTCAGTCAAAATATTAAAATGGTAAGATTGGAAACGTTTATCAGTGTGATGGGTATTTACTATAAGTAAAAAAAAATCAAACTACCTACCTAATGCGGTAACATTATATATCTAATAAATCTATAGCTATTCGCTATCGCTGTCTGCTGCCTGCATGGAAGATACATGGAAGAAACTTATAGGAGGGGTTTGTAGTAGGGAATAGAACCCAAAACGACTATGTTTTGAAGTTTTGTCTGTTTATCTGTCTGTGCCTTTGTTCACACTAAACTCAGAGACTACTGATCAGATTTGAATGCGGTTTTCACTGATTTATTGAGCTAAGCTTGGATTGATTCTTATTTTTATTAAAATCGATGCACAAATAAAAAATATATGACAATTTAAAGAATTACATCTATATAAATTCCGCGCAAACGGAAATGCGGGTTCAGATAGTAATAAATATTTTTTAGAACAACTAAAAATGTGATTTTAATTGTGAATTCAATCACTTTTAAGAATAGTATACGAGACAATAATATACAAGGATGATCTAAATATTACTACTAACTTTATTGTGTTCTTTTTTTTATATTTTAAGGAGGCAGACGACCAGCCAGGTACCTGATGGCAAGTGATCACCGCCATCCATGAACTTTAACAACACCAGGAGGTGTCACTAACGCGTTGCCTGCCGGAACAAATAATTATACATTCCCGAAGTAGGTGCAAATGGTAAGCAATTAGAAAACGTAGGTAAATCAAATGTCGAATAAATGTTAATTAGAACCACAAATAAATCTAATAGGCGGTTGATTAAATCGTAATTATACGCTTTTATCGTCTAGAAATGTTCTGATTAAGGACGCTGGATCCTAACAAGACTTGGGATTAAGCCAACAAGATTTATTTTATTCGATAATGTTGGAGGTTTCGTTCTTGTTTCTTTCATTCTTAGGATTGGACTTTTTATGAAAGAGTGGCAAAAGTATAAATAAATATCTAAATATTAATAAAATATAATATATCTTAAGACCACTCACACACTTCCACCTGATCCCAAACTAAGTGTTAGCTTGTATTATGCTGATCAGACAACTGATAAACATTCATATATATTTTTAAAGCCATACATAAATAGATATTATTATACTCAGACACACAGAACAAACATTCCTGTTCATCGCAGAAAAGCTTGCCCGTGGTGGGAATTGAACCCACGATCTCCGGCTTAGCAGTCAGGTTCACTAACCACTAGACCAACAGGCCAGTCACTACATGAATACATGGGTATGGTGTATGGATACCATGCTTACTAAGTAATGGGCTCAGGTAGGAAGAAGAATAGTCGTCAGACAGCAATTTTCAAAGTGAAAATTTATAGGTAATTTTTAAAATATGTATTTTCAAAACATAATTATTCTGATCTGTTCTTCCGAACCCGAAGCCGCGATGAATTAAACAGAACCGTTTTTTTTATTAACTTATTTCATGTAAACAAATAAACGCTCTTTTTAACTGAATTTTGAAAGTTGTATAATAAGTGAGGTTTGTAGCGAAGTAGTCAGTCTGTTCCGTTTGTCTGTAGAGCACCTTTCTTGATTTATGCTAATGATCAGTATATTGAAACACTGAACGCCTCTACAGTCGCTCTAGACCTGCTCGCAGCCTACAGGAAGTGTATAAGAATTATAGTTTCAAATCGAGTTAGGTGTTGCGAGACACCGCACCGCCTTCAGACCTGATTGCAGCTCCGGCGAGGCTGCTTGCGAAATTAGAAATGAAACTGATTAAACCTCCTTATCCTTCACTTGTTGCTTGAAAAACTTGCAAATTAAGTCACTGTGAATAGTGCTTTATCTGCAGTCAGTACGAGGAACGTGCATGAAGTTGTGCATGGCAACAGTAATTTTAATGCCTCATTTAAACTTCGAATGCCATGACTGATGCGCAAATAAAACCCCTTCGGTAACATTTAGCCCCTGATGGGCTCCAGAATCGCAAGCGTCTCATCCTACGCGTGCATATTACCACAATCTAATAACATAACAACCGCGAGGTATTCGGAATGGACATCCCATAAATACCCAAGCTACCATCTTCCAAAAATCGTGATATCCTTGAGTGACCAAGCACCTTGACCCTGGTCGCTCGTGAGTCGTTACACCGAAACTAAGCTACAAGTAAAATAAACACATCAAGTGGGACGACCAAGAACCCATAATTACCGCCATTACATGTATCTCAATAAAGTTGATGCAATTATAAAGCCATTACAATTACAGCACACCAACCATCTTCGCACAGATCAATCTTAATTTCCTCAATGACGTCTAGATCTAGACTAATTGTAGCGTCGATAGTGAAGGGAATGATTTTTTAATTTAATGTAATTTTACATATTGTGTACACCGGGCGAGAAAAGTATATGATTACAAATGCTACAGAAATAGTTTATTGTACGCTTTATTTAACTCTGCATGTTATATTGGTTTAAAAATAAAAAATAAATAAAATGAAAATCGTTTATTTACTAATAACTAGGCATAAACAAATATGGTAAGCTGTACCTACATTTTTGTATTACGTGCGTCGTGTTCGTCCAAAAATTGTACCTGGCGTGAGCCTGGCGCCTGAGATAGGTTTCAAAAGAACCTGAGTTACAGGTCGCCAGCGATCTTCCGCGAACACATTACGGAGTTGCACATCTGTGTGATGAATACCACAGGATGTTTTAAATAGTAGTCACTCACCTGGAGTCATTTGTTCAGTGTTCGGGCCGGGTGAGCAAGAGCGGCAGAAGCAACGAATGGAAGACCGCTAGTGGTACAATAAACTTAAGTCTCTGTTGTTATTATTAGATGACAGGCATTGAGCGTAGCCAGGAGCCTTTTAGGAGAGATAATTAAAACTTTCGATATAAGTTGTTCATTTACATTAACCAATCCGCAAGCAGCGTGGTGGAGTATGTTCTAGTCCTCCTCACTAAGAGGAGAGACCCGTGGTCAGTGGTGGGTCATTAACGAGTCCAAATCAGTCAGTCAGACGGAACACCCAAGCCCGGCAATTATTAGTCGCACCCGCTGAAGGGGAGGTCATTATCCAATCATTTTAATTTAATGTTTTCAACTGTAGTAACGGCGGATGAGCCCTTTGTGATTGAAAGAAATGATATGATGCTAATATGCGGCAGCGTGTCCAGCCGACTCCAGCTTGGCGTCGCGCCATATTACAAGAACCATTTTAAGCTACTTTCCCCTTAACAATTGGTAAGTTATTTAATCGACGTACATAAGATTTGGTACATTTATTAAAGCCTCCTTGCTTGTAAAGATTTAAAAAATTAAAATAATGTAGCTCAAATTGTTATTTATATATTAGCTTTTAAAACCGGTCATTTTTATGACTGACTCACAGAAAAATCAAAGATCCCGAGTGAACACAGAGCTTGGCACTCATTTAGATCTCCATTCTTTTGTCTGTGAAGCCGAGGGATTAATTATATAGCTATCTTGTATTTTGAAAAAGTATTAAATAAATAACTCCAGTTCGTTACATTAGTCCAAGGCTACCTCACGCATAGGTAAATAGTTGCAATCGTTGACAGGCAGTAGTTATAGTGATTTTTTTCTATTTATAGGCTACGAGGTTGTAGGAAAAAATCTTAATTTGTCAGAGATATTCAATTCGGCCTAGACGGTGATCAGAGGGTCCTAATAGGGCTTTTACATAGATTTTAATAATAAAGTGATTATTGCGTGCTCCGTGCGAGCGGCGCGGGCGGCGGGTCCCCTTGTGGCGCCCGATATGGCGCTGCGTGACCCAGAATTCAAATCCAAATCCAATGCAAGTGACAATGTTTATGGTAATATCAGTTCGTGTTGTCACATTAATTCTAGCTCAGCTCGCAGGACTCCCATACACGATCGGAGGAATTTTACATGTTATCCATTTGTAACAAACTCTTCGGGGTCTATGTGGACCCGTTGCGTTACATTATAATTCAATGCATAATAAATTTCAAGCCATTCATTCTAAGAGAAGAGTGGTAGCTCCGATGTCTGAGGTATATGGTCCTGGTTCGATTGCGGCTTCAACTTCGTTATTGGTCCAGCTCGGAGCCCTACGAGGGGAGATGTATATTCGGGCTCATTGTGCTAGGAGCCCTTCACATCACACCCTTACTACCCTTACTAATCACAATCAGCTATCACTAATAGCTAGCCAAACTTCATAAGCTACTGATGCTTCTGTAGTTAATTTAATACGTCAATACCGACGGTATCACATGTATCCTAATAAGAGAAGTCATTATAAAATTATTTATTTTCCTACCTCAGTTAATGAAGTTTCCAATTCAAGTCTTGTTTTTAGAAAACTGAGCTCCAAAGAGTATAAATTCTTAAGCCTAGAATTTCTCAAAAGAATCAGTAGAATTCGTCTAATTATCGTCAAATCACCTCGTACAACTAGAAGGACCGGAGTCCGGTTGTCGCAGCAATCACTGCACTGCTCGCAAGCCACCTTAGTTAATTGTGTACAGAGCGCCGAGGTATCACATAACGATAGGGTAGGGGCGAGTCGCTCCTACTCCACGATAACCATATTCACGGTATGTCTACGCAATGTCTACGATTGGATTTATTGGGCTAATGTGTTGGTCGAAACAGTTCGCCTTCGACACAAGGTCTAGTCTATAACCCGGTACAAGTCGATGGTCCCGTCCGATCTATTTGAGGGTTCTATCGTGCGTCATTGTGTCCTACGATGTATCATGCACAGTACAGCGTCCTGCAGCATCCAGTTCTGATGTAACCTGTAATAGATGACTGTACCCAGTAATGGTAGTTGTTTGTGCGTCCGCGCCACTGACTCAGTGTTCGAGAGACCATCTGTTTTCTACGAAAATTATGTCACTAGTCCCTGTATTAGTTTCATTGATACATTTTAACAGGAAAATAACAGACTTTTCCATATCTTTTCGAGGACATTTGTGTGATGCATGACCTCGTGACCCCGTTTAATTTGATATTACACTAGCTGAACCGGCGAATGTTGTTCTGCAATAGTCCAATTCCGAACAATAAAATAGAAACAACTAATCGGTCGCCGTCCTATAAGTCTTGCGTTGTTGTTAAAAACAAACGAACATAAAATCTTAATAAGTAGGTGTGGATATTTAATAATTATAAAATATTCGCGTATATTATTATAGACAAAACCTGTGGCTAAACTGTCTGGACACGTCCAGTCTGTCCAGCCTGTGATATAACCACTTAATCACTGGGAACGGATTACATAAAGATTTAGGTAAGTGTGAAGGTTTTGGTAACAATATTATAAAATAATTCCACTGTTTTAAGATTTTGCATACAAAGGATAATTAATATATATATAGTAGAATATATATTTTTTAAAATCGATGCACAAACAACTAATATATTTAAAAAAAAACCGTCTATACAAATTACGCGCTAATCGAGTCGCGGGATCAACTAGTGAAAAATAAAAATTTCGAGATCCAACTTTTTATTTGAGGGGAGTGCGTATTTGAGGAGTCGAAATTTTGGAAAAATATTCAATCTACTTCTATCTATTCTCTCGAAAGATTTACCTCACCCTTTTCGCATCTCTATATTAATTTTTAATGCAAATTTTTTTTGAGCTGCACTTTTTTGCCCGCATAATATTTTTTGGACTAAAACTCTTTTGTTGAAAAGTTACAGTGATTCTAAAGTAATAAAAGGACATTATGTTTTTCCACCTACTAGTTCCACCTATTGAGTCGCCGCCGTGGTGTTCGACCACCACATTTGCCTTTATCCATTCAAGCCTTCCTATGGTTACGCTGCGTATTGCACACAAGCGAAGCGGATACCCACACACAGATACCGGCTTAAGCCAGTTTGACGTTTCTCGCTTCTCAGTATACAAGTCAGTTGGCCGAGGCACGGCGACGCGGCACGATTGCCCGCCATTTTGTAATTACGAAAAATTCACGGGCAATTTCTACAAAAATAAACCGTACGTGTCTATTAGTGCTGTGTGTGTACGTTCCTTGGAGGTTTTTGAAAATGAAAATTACCATTAGAATAACGCAGGAGCGAGGAGTCGGGTATTTGTAAAGATTTCGGTGTTTTTTGAGGTTACAAACGTATTTTGCTGCCGTTGTTTTTTTTTAAAGCGCCATACCGATGGCGCGAGCCGACGTAATGCCACAAATTATGTAAATTGTAAAACGATTATCAGGAATTACCATTATTCACGGCGTGAGTAGAGGCGACAATGTGCTATACTTGTTGTTATAAGTATGTTTCGACGCGCGAGTAACTCTCAGTGATAAGCTTTTTTAATTTAAAATAGATCGCTTTCTGGGTTACGGTCAACGTCCCGTAGGAATTAGGTTAGCGCAGTTGGCCAAAAGACATCAACGCGTAAACGTTTTCTAACAGAACTTCAATACTTCTAAAGTTTACGATGAATGAGTGAATGTTGTTTTTAGGGAAAGCATATGTATAGTGTAGTTTCTCTGAGAGTCCAGGCGACGCTAAGTATCGATTATGGCTTCGAGCTCGCTTTAGATATAATTATTATTGCTGTGTATCGTGTGTCCCATAATCCGTTTATGAAGTTGCTTGACCAGCTCCGAGGTATTAGAATCACGGAATTCCACATTTTACTGGCACGCCCTATGTGTAATTTGTATATAATATTTCAAATACTAAATAATATTTTACCTTTATTCGCATCAGTGATTCAATGTTATTGCCAAAAATAAAGTCACACACATATAAGTTTTCCTTATGAACTAATGACCTAAATTGTTTGTGTTGTAATAAAATTTATATGAAACTCGGGTCAAATAAGTTAAGTATTTGTTATCTTAAATCTATTTTTTTTTCTTATATTTATTTATTTTTCGACGCACTGAGAGAAGTGATACTAATGTATGTAATTAGCAGCTCCACGTCCGAGCCGGTTGTCGACGAGCGGCTTGTTTTAGTAAACAAGGATGATCAAATTCAAATATTGAGTTATAACTATGATGTCATTATTTACATATTCATTTCATCGTTTCGATATACGGCGTATAAAAGTTACTTTGTTCATCAGTATAAACTTAAGTTAATGAAAATAAGTGGTTATTTATGCTTTTAAATTATTATTATTAATAATAATATAATAATAGTTATTATTATTAATAATTATTATTATTATTTGTTTTTAGCGAAACGTTTTTCTGATCAACAAAAAAAGAAGGGATGAAAGGAATACCAAAAACAACTTTGATACTTTTCCTCCTGATTGGGACATTAAAATATTTTGTAACAAAATTTGGATATATTATGTCGAAATAATACAATTAGTAAGTGTTAGTTACAGAAAGTATTTAGTGTTTTTTTTTATTTTTTATTTCTTCCCTCCGAGAAGCAGAGAGGGAGGGTGGTGAATGCTCATGCATACCAACTGCCGCCTACGGCTGGTTGGTTATGT
>DWKC01001349.1:0-10246 GCA_018249195.1 Racta chiria
GTAAGCAACTAATAAAATAAAATACCGAAATTAATTTGATGTTTTCCTTGAAGTTTAAAAAAAATATCAACGTATTGTCCGTTTGAGATAATTTTACATTAACATATTGAATTTCTATTATATGATTATAGTTACATTAGAAGGTAGTACCTATTTATATTTGTTGTAACGAGATTAGAATGATTTATAGACAGAGCTGTTTTTCAATTTCACCGCTATAAAATAAACATTTAAGCCGGTATACAACATCACTTTTACAAATATGAATACAAATCACATATATGGCACAACACAGAATATTTAGTTATGTACATCGCTAAACATCGAGAGGCACTTTGAATTATCGGAAATGTAAGGATACATTTATTGCTTTGCATTTTAACATTCTTTATAAGAACCTCACCGACTGTTCGAAGAACTTCGATAACAAACAAATTAACTTCAGCCGATCCATTTCGCGCCTTTTTGATGTAAAACATCTATACGCGCTTTGATGGTAAACCATGCCGTTTGTAGGCATGGTGTATGACTAGTGATAGTCTAAAAATTGGATTCATTTTGAAAAAAATATATATTATTCATGCGTTATATTTTTACTTACATTCGTACTTTCGTTTACTTTTAAATATCATTGACTTTATAGTGCTTGTAGATAAATATTGTAATCAAATAAATGATCAAGAATTGAAATATGAGTGATAACAAAAATTAAAAATAAGTAATGAAATATTTTTTCTCCTTTATTTTACTTCAGATTTCGTTAAAGGATATAAATTTAAATATGTATATAGATGTTTTACATTTGCCAGGCGTCCCGCGACGGCTGGTTTTTCACAGCGTTTCATTTTCCGTTACAAGTTACGAAGTCGGTTCCAGCTACAAACTCCATAGGTACTTATAGTCTCTCTGCTAAAATACTTCACTTTAATTGGCAGTGGCATCTATTTTCTCATTTGTTATCACCATAATAATAGCATAGATGCAAGCAATTTCTACAATCGGAAAAATATATTTCTCAATATGTGCGAGACATTAAACAAACCAATACTTATTTTTACTGTAGTGGTTCTTACGGTAAAGTTATATCTAGAGTGCTTCCACATCTGTCTGTTCATATATCAATAATTCAATATCACTGCACTATGCTTGCTCTGTAAAACGTCTGTTGCGAGGTTCATCCACCTGAACATTTTTTTATGAAAATAAATTATTTTTCTTTGTTGCTACATCTTCGGTTACTTATTACCTATATGCTTTTGACTACTTTTGAGCTACATCTTGAGAGGTATCCATATTTATTAAACGACCGCTTTATATTAAATATATACGAAGGTATATTTACTTAAACGAATCGAGCATGCAGAACCAGATATCGAATTTGAAAAGTAATCTCTAGTTGTAATTTTTAAAAACGTTGCGATATCGTAACGTGATTTGGATCGCTGATAATTGCAAAATTAGGAAAGCAAACAAATATATTCCGTTTTAAAGTCACTGACGTGATGCAATTTTTGGACTTCAGCAATAATCTTGTAGAGAAAATAAACTGTAAAATCATCACCTCAGGCCTTTTTCTTGTTAACTTATAATCGATCTAATAAGGTCCATAGCGACAAAAATTGCTGAGAAACATATTTCCAGTCAGTATTATGGTTAAAGTAAAGAACACGCCCTCAATAAATTAATGTTTACCCGATGAGAACTAGGTTGCAATCTTGCAAAACATTTTAAACAGTGTCAAGCTAATGTTTTGTCCTAAAGTACATGTAAATATTGATTTTGCAAGTTCTTAATTTAGTAGTATTAATGTATTTTATATAATATTTAAATTTTAATAATAGTAATAAAATGATACTTTATAATCAAAAGCACTTTACCACTATATTCCGTTAGGATTCTATTCTTATTTGTGTACTATATTAGGACTGTTATGTGATATTGTATAGTTGCATCTGTGCCATACTTCACTTGTGTGTGTCAACGATGTTAACAAAAAACTAAACGAAATCAGTATAATCAAGAAAACATTTATTTTAAACAACATTTTTTGAAAGGAGAAAATTAAACAAGATATAACTAAATATAACAGTGCCAATTGCTAATTACTAATTATTTGTGGAGGAAAGTCGGATAAACTTGAATTTCGTGTTTTTCTCAATAAGTTAGCTAATATTATAAGAGGTGTACATACATCCAACTCCATGTAAAAATTGTAAGTAAACTCCAAAAGTAAAGAAAAGATACTTCAAAAATTTTACTACGTACAAGCTTCTTAAAAGTTGACTGACCCGATTAAATAAAATATAAACTAAATAATATAACAACAAAAATCTATTTTAGCTTGCACCAGGCAACCATGGGAGACCCTATGCGATTACTATGAACTAGG
Organism: Racta chiria; assembly: GCA_018249195.1. Classification (NCBI taxonomy): domain Eukaryota; kingdom Metazoa; phylum Arthropoda; class Insecta; order Lepidoptera; family Hesperiidae; genus Racta; species Racta chiria. The sequence continues at coordinate 2,390 of DWKC01001349.1, forward strand.
ATTTCGCTAATTTATATTTTATCATTTGTACATGCATATAATAGCACTTATTATTTACGTCTACTATCCAAACTTATAATAAATGGTAATTTAGAATATATTCGGGTTTCGCCCCGTAGTCAATTCGCGTCGAATGTCAAAGTATAATGCCTCCGCGCTAACAGACACCGAAACCCATCGACGGCTCTCGTTTCGCAAGCGGTTTCGTAAATGACGTCGCGGAACTCATACTCGCATATTCACAGTTAAATTTGCATGAGACTTTCATACGAAAGCATTGTCAACGTGTCACACCGTAACAAATTATATATAGCATACATCGATTCACTTCTAAATGGATTTACGTGTAAACAAGCGAGACCGGCATCCAGAACGTTTCACTTTACCTATTGACCAACCGAATTGAATCACGTAAAACTAAGGATTATCATTGCAATACTGCTCGTTTTGGTTGCTTAGGCGACGGTTTCGATTTCCTCCTGTAGGGCGGGCGGCTGCTCGGGGGTGGGGATGGCTTTGGGCGGCGCGGTTGGATAGGGCAGGGACTTGAGTTTCCGCGCCTCGCGTCTCTCCTTTTTCTGCTGCATGACCAGTCTGAGTTGTTCGAGTTTGCACTTCGTTTTGGAGTTTTCGAGTGCTAGAGTCTTCGCTGTGTTGCATTTCTTGCATGTTTCGTTAGGTTTGGCGGTGCAGGCGGGGCAAGGGGCGGGGTCGGGGCGACACGCACAGTCCGGTGGCAGGTGGCCGTCGCACTGGCCGTACGAGCACGCCTGACTGCATTTCGAACACTTGTTTTCTTCTATTGCACCGATCGAACACGAATGTTCCGCCTCCTTCTGGAACGTTAAAAACAAAATATTCAATACAAAATATTCGAACAAATAAATATACAGACGCTTACACAAATAACTTACACTCATACACCTGAAATAGAATTCTTGTGTCGTGAATGACCACTACCACACCAATAGTATCATAAACACGACAACCAGAACAAACAAATCATCACATATTTGTCCTGGCCAGGACACAGCGAGTGAACTATTTCATCATTAAAAAAAAAAACATATATCTTTGAACAACTCACACACGGACATTGACTCCAAACTGAGCGTTACCTTGTACTATGGTGATCAGACAACTGATAAACATACATATATATTTTTAAATACATACATATATATATTTTTAAATACATACATACATATTATTACACCCAGACACACAGAATATTCATGTTCATCACAGAAAAGCTTGTCCTGGGTAGGTATCGAACCCACGACCTCCGGCTTAGCAGTCAGGTTCAGTAACCACTAGACCAACAGGCCAATCAAAAATTAGTAACATAATAAATCTGCAGTTGATCCGGGATCAGATACAGATAAATGATTACTGGGAGCTTTTCATATGGAAAAGAATTCAAAACAATTATTTTTAGAATTTTGCTGTTAATTGGTTTGTCTGTGTATTTGCGCACGGTAATCTCAAAAACGGCTGATACAAATTAAATGCGACTTTCTGAAGTTATGCGCTATGCTTGGATTGACATTTAGTGTTATTAGTTTTTATTACAACCGGTTCAGAAATGAAAAAGAAATGTTAATACAACGAATCACTTCAACGGCCCTTAGCTACCGACGAAGTGAAGCAATTCTTTATCATATATACATATAATAAATCTGTAACGCTGTCTGTACATGGAGGACATATGGACGAAACTTATACGGGGGGTTTGTAGTAAGGAGTAGAACCCAAAACAAACATTTTTAGAATTTTTGTCCGTTTATCTGTTACTCTGTTTGTCTGTGATTTTGTTCGCTCTAATTCGATTTGAATGCGGTTTTCACTGATGTATCGGACTAAGCTTAGTTTGATACTTAGGTTTATGTTTTATTAAAATCGATGCACAAATAAAAAAGATGATAGTACCACAATTCCAGCTAGTATCTTATAAAGAAACGGTAACTTGTACACTAATACTCTGCACTAGCATTCCCTAAGATGGCATGGAATAAACTAACAGCACATCACTAATAAAAGCCACAACCTGAGGACAAACATTTATCTCTCACATAAATATCTGCCCTGGCAGGGAAACGAACCCAAGACCTATCTTGAACGAAGAGACACAAATAGGTTATTAGGAAAAAAAGTCGCAAGCATTATTATCATATTACTATTTAATCCTCTAAACACTAAGTTGACGTAACTGCACTTTTATTTCTACATGAAATATCTCAAATATAGTAACATATTTAATACATATCATACGCCAGTATGCAAAAAGTAGTTCTTCTTTAAAGCAAGAAAATATGACATGTTTTTGCAATAAAATTATAATGTGATACAAATTAAGTCAGTTAAAAAACACTAGTGTTAATATAGTTATGCATAATAATGGAGAAACTTTGTTAATACATAAAATAAATCGAAACTATGCCATACCTGTGACAAAGCAATAGCCGGCGTCGCACACAGCAGGTCATTTAGTATGTGAATAATGGTGGATATGTCCCTTTTCGGTCGCCCGTGTCTGAAAATGTTAATATAATAGTTTTAACAAATCACAGATTGTTACTAATGCAATAATCATAAATGACACGGATTCTTCAAAACAAGCGTAGAAATAGCTCTTCTATAATGCAAGCGTGGCATTCACGCTTCTTGTGTCTTTAGGCAACAATGTGAACTCAGCATCAGGTGGCCTGTTTGCTTTTTTGTTAGCAGTTCAGGCGATAAATATGCACTATAATTTCATAATGAACAACACATATTAGACATCCAATTCTTATATAGTCACTAGCTGAGCCAGCAAACATTGATTTGCCGAAATATCAAAAATATAAGGGGTAGAAGGATGAAAACTATTGTAAGTAATTTTTCATGTCAAATTAATAATTAAAGAAAATTTGTCCAAAAATTAAAACTGAACCTCTGTATAGGGCCACCTTTATCACCTAAGGGCATACTCACAATATTAAATAAAATTGGTCAACCCGTTTCAGAGCAGTTCAACCACTACCTAACAACTGTGACACTAAAACTTTTATTATTTTACATAAAAATTTCACTTTGTTTTGTAGAAGTTTTATGTCCTACTCATCAATTCTATTTCTTATCATTAAGCATTAGAACAGCCTCATTATGCCCAAATTACCATCAGTACAAAGTGTATCCTAAGCACTTTACCAGAACAAGTTTTAAATAATGACTATTATATTACAGGTAATCTAAATATAATTGACAGGTATTTTTAAAATAAGGCAAATTAGGACATACCTATCCTGAAGAGCTGGATTTAATGTTCCTGAAAAGGTCCCGGAATATATTCCTTTCCCATGATGCTTCATTGATTCTATCACAGCCCCAGGGCCTATTCTCGGCCGCACTGACTCCTCATTCGATCTGAGATCAATCTTATTAGTAAGCACCTCCTTAGACAACTTTTTAAGTTTCTGTGTTAAATTTTTTGAGGCTTCTATCAGGGCCTTGGTATCCACAGGCGGGGTTGGTGAGTCCCGCTGTGACTTTTTAGGTGCATCTGGATGTCGGAATGGAATTTGTTTAGAAGTTGATGGAGTATTTATGTCCTCAGTGTTTGTGACAGGCTGCTGGACTGGCTTCCGTGCCATTGTAACAAAAGGATCACTTCTAGAGGTAGATGGTTGAGATACATTGTTATCTTGCCGTATTTGCATTCTCTTTTTATGTTTATTAACAGACTGTATAAATGCTTTCTGTTTTGTTTGACTGATGGGATGCTTGAATTTGGAAGTTTTGTGAAGCAAATACTGAATACGTTTACTCTTTAATGGCTCATTTAAACTTTGAAAGGATGGCAGTGTGCCGGCAGCTGACTCCTGACTTCCATGACTTGTTGTAGCCAAATTTGATATCTCTCTGTCCATCATTGATTCATCCTGTTCCTCAAACAAACCTTTATCTACTGCACTATTAAATAGATTCTCCATCGGGTATTCATCGATGGTGCTCTCGGCAAGGAATGAACTTTGGTCAGTGAAGTTATCACTGTCATCACTAAGCATATTGTCTGGAGTGTGGGAAGAGGTTGACGGACAGGGCTTGTCACACATGGCACTTGTGGATGGTATCACTTCATTGCACAGCTTACTTTTGGATAATAAGTCTAATAGGGTACTTTTTACAGAGTTTGCAAATATTTCCATTTCTCGTTCTTGATTTGTAGATGCATCAATTGGACTAGATACGAGATTAGAAAGGGATTTAATAGGGGATTGCTCATTTCCAACAGAAGTATCAGATAAGTCAGATAAAGTACAGTTTGAGGAATCCACCAACTCTTCCTTTTCTATTCCTTCATCTTTGGGTTTTTCTGCAAATCTCTGTTCAGCCACAGACCGATATAAATTGTCAATTAATTGTGAAGCATTTTCTAACATTTCTAAGTTTTTTTTCTTTATAGCATCCTTGTCATCTCCTTGCTGATTTGTTTTCTCATTTTCTGGTGTTATGTTCTCCGTCTGTGTTATTTTCTGTGGTGTGGGCTGAGGGCTAGGAGTTTCCCTAGAGTCACACTTTGTCCGGATCACTGTGGAGTTCTTTGTTGGGGTGGAGGTCCTAAGGGATCTGGAATTACTAGAAGAACTGGAATTTAGAGTAGAAAGCTGCAGCTGAATCAACATCATGTGGTCCCCCAGCCTCATGGTCAGATTTAAGGGCGACTTTCCACTCAGGAAATCGTTGACTTGTGTGTCATTGAGGGATTCTAAAGCTTGCATTACGGAATTTTCGGGCCTCTGACTCTGAAAACGACCATTAAGAACGATTAACATCAAAACTATTATCAAGTGTTATTGATTAATTGCATGTTGTTATGAAACACGTGATTGTCATGGGGCATGAAATGAGAGATTTCGAAATAATGTGACGTACGTACCAGTAGACCCGTCTCAACGCTCGGCAGCAAAATGACCCGCGAGCCGTCGAGCAAACCATTTTCTTCCAGCGTTCCATCCCTCAGTTGTCTACAAACAAAAACATTTTGTCAATAGGCAAATCCAAAGACGCGGATGCGTCATCGTATCGACGCAACTTATTTCCGTGATACCTATGTTTAACAATAGAGGCTTGGCGTCCGACGCCTCCCGACTCACCTTTCGCGATGCAGGAGGCACAAGCGGTCCTTCGATACCTTTAATTTCTTGGACACTAGCTTCTTCAAATGTTCCACGGTGTTTTTGATGTTCAAGCTGACGGAGAAATTACCACCAGTCGTCGTTTGTATATTTAGCGTTATGTCCGACGAATGGGGCGAGCCACACCCGTGCACTTCTGTTCCGTGCGCCCGTTCCATATTTTACACATAAATTACACTAAAAAATTTCGTACAATAATTTGAACCACGCACAACTTATCTAAGATTACACAGCTATTTTATTGCAAATAGAAATAAAAAGGGTCACACGCTAGACCCCCAGATTTGATGTGGCCGTCGGTGTGACCAATCTCCATCGTCGATTTCCCGTTATTTTTTTTTTTGCTTAACAGCTGATGCGAAGCGATGTTCACCCTGCGTTCCGTTTCAGTTTTAATTGTATTAATTATTTAAATTTCCACCACAGAATTAGTTACTTATTAATAAATATACATGTAGAAGTAACACGTAATTATCATCTACTTAGGTTTAATGTATTTAGAATGGTCCATTGCTTAAGTTGATTTTATAGAAAAATACGTTTTCCATATTTTTTAAATTAGTTGATTCGTGAAACGAAACGTTTCTGTCAATCGAACGTTACGTCATACGACGCTTTACGAAGCATTACGCGGGAATTTTAAAAGTAAGTAAAAATGATTTTACTTCCTATATCGTATTATCACTTTATAAATGTCAACAAATGCAGATATGTATAGTGTATTTAAATAGGGAGTCATCTTGACTGTGATACCTGGCCTCATGGATATTTTTGTGTTCTATGATATCGGTATTCTAGCATTTTGATATGAAAATTAAAAATAAACTTCACGATTACTCTTTTTTCATTATAATTTTTTAACATCTATTTGATCTCTTCGGTGTGAAAGACTCTTTCCATCTTCAGTCCGAGGCTATGGTGCAAGGCAATATTCCCTACTAGTAGAACGCTCGTGTTTCGTCCTTTCTAGTCATGGTAGAATCACGGGCACTTACCATAGTGTCTTATCATCATTCTAATATCGACCGTGAAAAGCCTTTTCATAGTGTCAGAAATAATTCGGGTCCATCGTCGGCGATGATGACAATTACACAAGTAGCATTAGGGTACCTCGTGTGGTGATTTATAGGGTGGCTACAATAACATTTAGACTTAAAGGATATCTATAAAATCCAAAAATTATATAACTGCCTCTCCATCTAAGTTACATAAACCTAAATTTCTTAAGCAATAATTTGAATAATGATGCGTAAAAAAAAATAAGAATACAAAATTTAACAACTTTGAACTAACTGTATTCTATACTAGCTGAGCCCGCGACTCCGTTTACTCGCAATTTGTATAGACTGAATTCTTTAAATTGTCATATCCTTTTATTTGTGCATCGATTTTAATAAAAATAACCCAAAGTATCAATCCAAGCTAAGCCCAATGCATCAGTGAACACTACATTGAAATAGGATCAGCCGTTTCTGAGATTAGCGCGAAAAAAGGCACAGACAAACAGATAAAAATTCTAAAAATGGTTGTTTTGGGTTTGATTCCTTTCTACAAATCTCCTCTATTATAAGTTTCTATCATATATCTTCTACATACAGACCGCAATCAGCTACACATTTATTATATGTATGATTCACATATTATTTCTTACTCAGTCATTTTATTATTAAATAATACACCATTTGTCCTCAACCAACTTTATTAACCCAGCACCCACCATGTCAATCAACATAAACTTAACATGTATCACAGCAACATTCACAATGAATTACAACAACATACAAAATCAATACATTCCAGGTCATAAAGTATCTTGTGTTTGTCAATATATTAGGAATACATCAGAAAACATAACTTAATAGGACATGTGAAGTAAAATCTGTAAAAGGTCTCTGCAAATATATTCCAAACTTAAATACATAAAATCCATTATATTGTAAATTTAGTTAGATAGGTCTAAACACCAAAGGTAAACCATTATATTACAATTAACTAACAATAGAGCATAAATATAGTTTAAGTTTGTCCGTCACTATAAAATGTTTAGAGCTGAATGAATACAAAATATATTATATTTAGAATTAGGTTAAGGCCATTATTTCCACTTTTATTTGTGATACATATTATTTATTACTTTACAATTGTATGTTATGAGGTTAACCAAATATAACGGTTGGATGGCTTTTAAATAAAATTTAACCAAAGGACATCGATACATTTTACTGTTTACCTATTTATTCCCTACATACAATTATCCTATATTTAAATATAGGTAACTTTGTACACTGCATCATACCTTCGTATATCCAAATGAATTCTTGCATTTAATGCATATTTTAAAATACATTATGATTAAAAAAAATGTAAGTATAATATAAACTTATTAGATAAATAGGTATAGTTCCAACTATGAGCCCCAGCTCATGTTTATAAGGTTTAAATATTAAATCATTGATTGAGACCAGAATATTAATATGAGCTATATTTGTAAGTTAAAACACAAAATAATATATAATTATGATTCAAACAGTATGATCAATAAACACTACATACATTATACATTCTATTGGAACCTTTTACGTAATATAAACCATTTACGTAATATTTAATATACCATGTAGGGTTAAGAAGAATTACATAAAACATACATATATGAAATATTTGTACATTTTATGCCACA
>DWKC01001350.1:0-10244 GCA_018249195.1 Racta chiria
AACGTGGGTCATTGGATAGTGGTAGGGAATTCTCTGCCCGCCTGGCTGGCGACCACCCTTCGACCGTGAAATGTGTTGTACATGTTTCTGCCGCAGTGTTGGAGAGCCAGTTATCTTTTACAATCTCCTTATATTATACCTTAAGCATCCTCCTACCCATTCTGTTACCCGCCCTGATGCAATGTGTTACATAAATGTTGTTGGTGAACCTTCATCTATGTTTGACGATATGCTTCTCTTCTTACTTCGTGCTCCCCACTCGTGTAGGTCTATCACTTCTTTCCTGCTTCAGATGGCAAGAAATGCCGTCGGTTTTTATGGTAACAGTGTCTAATTCACGTAAATTGGGATTGGCTACTACTGAAGCAGCGTTTAGGAGAATGTTCTGAGCCTTAGTGAGACCAATGCCTATTGATGTGTTAGAGCCAACCCAAAAGAAATGAATGAAAGGGTGAAATGACTGTGGCCTTTAGCCTATTAGGCAAAGGCCAATGTAAAAAGAAGTGTCACGTACATTCAAATAAGAGATTCATTGTAACTCGTATCGAATTTATGACGAAAATGATTTACAGGCGTATATGATGATGGACATTCGGACAACAATAGCCCCACAGAATGAGACCGTTCTGCTCCAGCCATGTTTTAGCATTATAATGGACGGTCACAGCATATTTTTTATATAGTTATTCTTGGAAACAAATGTTCGGTTTATTACTTAGCTTTTGAAGTTAGTTACCAAGATTTTAATGGTTAATGTTGCTATTTAATATATAAATGGACAACTCAAACACGGCCATCTGACCCAAACTAAGCTACTTAGTTTGTACCACGATGATCAGACAACTAACAAGAATATATATACGTTTTTAAATATATACGTATATAGATATGTTTTAGATATGATATGATGTTTTAGATATGTTTCACCTAGACACACAGAAGAAATATTCCTGTTTATCATAGGGAAGTTTGTCCTGGGCGGGAATCAAACCCACGACCTCCGCTTACTAACCACTAGACCAACAGGCCAGCCAATTTGTTTTATGAAAGTTTAAATTCTAACTGCAATTGTTTAATTGTATAATTTAGTAATGTATGTATATGTATGTATAGTATGTATATGTATGCTATTTAATGACAAACTATAATTGATTCATTTATTTTAACTCCATGTCTACTTTGTTGAATGATTATAGAAGAAGTGGCAATAAACTCCCGTATTAAAAATAAAGTCAAAATGTTAATTTTCAAGAGCATAGTGAACAAAAAACAGATATTATATGTTATTATGAATGTATGCTTTACCACTAAGGGCGTGAAAAAATATATAAAAAAAATAATTTGTGTTGAATTGTATGCCACTTAAATTCTTAATAACATGTCAACACACTTACTCACTAGAACCAGTAGCTATACTGAATTCGGGTTTCCTAATACCTTTGTATACAAAAGGAATGGATGAGGATAGCTGCTTCTAAAAAAAACTAAGCTCATGTCCATGCAGAGTCATAAGAAAACACAGTCAAACCTCATAGAAAAGTATTTCACACTTATTTTGCTACAGCTTTCATAACAAGTAAAAAGGTGTTGCCCTCAGATGTTAATTTCAGTTTAACCATCACACACTGACTTTTATTAATGAACATTAAAAATATGCAAAAAAGCTCCAAGAAATATAAAACACGAATAAATCGCAAAAGCTTCGTCGAGCTTTATGACCTGTCGTATCGGAAACACCGAGCGATGAGCGAACAACTGGCTTATTAAAACAAGTCAACATTTGAATTGGGGGTACTTTTTTACCACAAATTCAAATAGGTATGTATCTGAGTTGAAGTAGTTGGAAGAAAAAATCGAGAAATTCAACAATAGACCTCTTTATTGTGCCACGAGTTTAACCAAGCTACGTTGAACAGTTTAACTCATTGTGAACTAACATCATGAGCTACGCCTAAAATTAATTTTCACGTTAAGTATATTATGTTTTTTTTTAATAATAAGGAATTATTGTATAAGACAACGTTGTTAACCCAATCTATAACCAACAATACAATAAATCGACAATCAAAAAGATTCCACAGACTACGTATTTGCGTTTACAAATAAAAATATTTGAGGCAGATCAGTCTTGCGTCATAGCATAACTCAAACTTATAATTGAAAAGCAAGTTTAATGTGTAATCTTCTTCGAATCCTCGTTGTGTAGAAATGACATCCGTTACATATAATGTGACTAAGTTTAAATTGAATGGATAATTATTCCAAAATCATTAGACGGTAACTTGTGAATCCATTAGTGTCTGATCTGCAGCAATTTTCATGAACACAAATGAATGTCATAGGAACGTAAATCACATTTTGTTCGCTACTTGTTGCTATATGTACATTTGCGAATATTTAGTGGAACGTAGCAGACTAAATAATATTTATGTCTCGCTCTATCGCCGAGTATTGCCAGTAAGAATGGAAAAATCATCTGTACTTCACTTACTCAAAATCGTAGATGGATCTGTTGCTTCTCAGGAAACATTATCCGCTTCTAACACAATGTAGGTACTTATTATTATATTATAAGCATTTAGGGTAATTGCACATAACAATAATTTACTAGTAATACTGTTACCAATTTTATCTGATGATTCAATAAGTGTATTGAAAATACCTACATGATATAAACGATTTGATTTGGAAAATGTTGACTGAGATCGTAAAGCAGTTTAATTATTTAATTTACCTAATGATTAAGAAATACAATTATAGATTGGTACACCGTATTAGCGCATTTTTTACAATATATTCTCTGCATGAGAGCGCCGCCGACTTGATAGAGGGCGCAGTAAGTGCTCGCACGTAGCTTTTAACTTTGAATCAAACAAGCGATTTATGAATGCGAATATAAAACAATTAACATTAGCATCCTAATACTTAATTACAATATTATGAGAAAACACGTTTATTAGACCCTGCAGTGTAATTGGTAGTGGCCCTGCCTGCAAACGTGGGGTCTCGGGTTTGATTCCCGGACAGACAGACAATATACACCATATACATCAGAAAATAAATAAATACCTAAGGACAACTTACACACGGCTACCTGAACCCAAACGAAGCGTTAGCTTGTACTATGGTGGTCAGACAACTGATAAACATACATATATATTTTAAAAACATACATAAATATATATTATTACACTCAGACACACAATAAACATTCCTGTTCATTGCAGTACTTTTTATCATAATAGCATTGAAAGTTAAAATGTACACACACGTTAATGCTATCTAATGTAACACACAAAGTCTTAAAAACATGTACAAATTGCCTCAACAATAACAGGTATCAAAATGACATGCATTGTCTTATCCTAAATGCCTGTACATCTCGTAAATAATGAAGCGCATTAGAAACTAAAGATCAGAGGTCTACAGGTCTCAAAGATAAGGCGGTGAGCGTGGATTTATACCCTCTTTGAAAGGAAAAGCAACGAATGTGTTTTCGACTTTCATAGTATAACATTGTGTAAGACATAAGTCAAAATAATCTGTCTTTAAAGTATGTTTTGTTGTTAAGTATTATTGAAGCCTCCAATATTCCGCACTGGAACAGCACTGGAGTAGCTCAGTGGGGAGAGACTAGAGCTTAGTGCTTACACACGATTTGCAATTTTGTCATTGACTATACCGCGTATATAGAGTATACCGCCGTTTTTTGAGCTCGTAAAAATTTTTACCCTCTTTTTGAATTGGGCTTTTGGGCTGAATTTTCAAATTTCAATTACACTAAGTTACTTAAGTTTAAACGTTGGTGTCTTGAACGGGAGGTCCCACCTCTAGTTTTCAAAACTATACGTATCAGAAGTAGATTATCACTTGCTACGGTGAATGAAAACATCGTGAGGAAACCTGCACTCCCGAGAGTTCTCATAAAATCCTCAAAGGTGTGTAAAGGCTACCACTCCGTACTTGGCCAGCGTGGTTGACGATGTCCTATACCCCTTCAAGAAGATTCATAGGAGATACAGTATATAAGATACAGTAAGAGCCACTTTAATGATAGCCCCTTCTGAAGAGTCATACTTCTTAATTCACTATTTTAGGCTGTGCGTTATCTGTTATTCAATCATCGTTAATGTTTTATTATATAAACAGCCTTATAAAATGATTGCCGAAAATGCTATCCAACTGGCAACCAATGACCACCTTGACCTCAAACAACCCGAGAGTAATAACTTTGCAATGCCGATCTCGTAAGCTTACCTCAGGTAAGCCTCTTCGTAACCCGTAGATCAGGTGTCAGGGGCGAAAGGAAGACTTTCTTCTATATAGTAAGCTACCTTCTTTAAACTTTAGCTGAATTCTATAAAGCAAGCTGAGTTAGAGGTCCGATCATAAATCAATGATAAATGTCACAAACACCTTTTAATAAAATAGGTTTAATGCTTGTTTACGTCCCCAATGGTTCCCAATGTCCACCTTAAGTTACTTATACATAAGAATGTATGATTTACAACCTACTAAAGTTATAAAATTAATTACAATAATTTTATCACCGAATTTATAGGTTAGTAGTTACCTGTTTGATGGCTGTGGCCGATTTCTGGTTGTAACTAGTTAAAACTTATTCTTAGTATAATACACGATACTAGTTACTACCCGCGGCTTCGCCATAATAATGATTTTATAAACAGAAATTCCACAAACACCTTAACTTTTAACCACTGATTTAGTTACAAACATATAAATGTCCAAATAATCCCAGTGGAACCTACCTACATTCGGGATAAAATCTACCCTATGTTCATAACCTGTATGTGGTCTATTTGTGTGGCAAGTTTCATCTTAATCTGCTCAGCGGTTAGCGCGTGAAGGAAACCCAAACATTCGACCATCTAAATATCCAAACATCTTCACAAACTTTCACTTTTATAATATTAGTATAGTATAGACAGTATAGATTACACTTTATTATTACAAACTAACCCAGAAAACGGCACCGTATTTCAATTTTAACATTCCTTTTATTTCATCATTTCCTTTTGTCTACAATTTTAACATTCCTTTTCTCATTACACTGAAAATCTTCTCATATTACAGCAGCATTACAATATATCTAACATATTATCTGATATCTCTGTGTTCCACATCAGGTACTCAGAGATCTTCAAATCACATTAAATCAGTTTATTTCATGTAGGTATTATTCAGTATTATTAAATACAATTAAGAACGTCAATTTTTTATCTATTACCGTTTCGGTAAGTTGCCATAATAAAGAGAAGAAACCGCGAAGAAACACCTCCCTTCTCCTCCTCCTTCAAAATTGCAAGTGTATATGCTATAAGTTAAGAAACTTTTAACGCAATAAGATGAGCAGTTAGGCCGTGAATTAAGAACGAACAAACAACTTTTTATCAAGACACCCTATATACAGTTTTAATTCAATTTACAGGGTGTACTTACAATTGCAATAAAATTAATAAAACATTCTGTCTCGTGGGTATGAGAAACAGCTACCTCATTACGAAGTAGGTTCATCATGGGAGAAACATACAATGGACCATGAACTTTATTCAATGAACTGCTTTGTCTCGGAATGACAAACGACCATCACGAAACTGAAACTGATGGTAAAGAGAGCGTTAGTTGACACAATGAACCATAAAACTATGTTAATATGTGTATGTCTGTACTTAATGTGGAATAATTGTACATGAAATTAATTATTAATTTTTATTTACTAAATCGATGATTTTGTTCAAAGACTGTGATTAGGAAATAGTTTAAATTGTAGAATAAAACAGCTTTACTGATCCAGCGGGTTGAAGCGTTTTTAATTGTACTGTAAGATCATTTAAAGAATATTTACTCTTATAAGTCAATTAACCGTTTTTAAATAATATAAATGACTTTTGTTTCCAATTTCAAAAATACTGACAGTCCGAGGGAAGGATGTCAGAGAAGAAAGACTGATTGATAAATGTTGTACCCAGATAGTTCTATGCGATTTACAATAATATAAAATGTTCCAGTTTGAGTAATTCGTTGAATCCACGGCCCGAACTCCATTATTACACTTTATTCGTTATTATCTTTATTCTTTATTTCGACCAATTAAGGACGATAATACAATACAATAAAATACAAATCCTTATTATAGTACAACAATAATAAAATTACAGAACAGATATAATAAAAAACTTGAGCCACAAGCGCGTCACCAAAATATCATCTGATTTTTGAAGTTGGAATAGGCCGTTTTTTGTATCTCTTATTAATGCTTTACAAAAAATACTTTGGATTATGTCGCATTTCATAAAAAATACGATGATAATGTTCACAAGTTCTTGTTCAAACGGTGGGAACACGATCTATGGTAACTTTCCATTTAATTTTAATGGTATACCAATACCAAACTCAAATATTTGAACTTTCGACGCGCTAGTACACAACTAGAGATCAACTTCGGGTTTTCTTATGTTCGTATTCTTAATTATTTTAGCTGAGTTTGACTTTCACACAAAGTATCTCCAATTTGCCTCACTTTGGTAAAGTCACTGCAAAGGTAACAAACTGCAGACGAACTGTCGCCGAATTATTTGAACAGAGCTTAAGGGTCCAGTCATACACGTGACCGCAATCCGAAAAATTAACGGATTTGAGACATGCGAATCTATTGGTACTGTTTGCGTAAAATTGTCGCATCACCATCGCAGGTACGAATACACTTATAGTCACTTTAAGCGAATAATGCCTACGCTCGGCCATAATGGGCAAGGGTACCTCTTGTAGAACATCTCCTAAAGACTCGTTACGTTATTGATGAAAGCCAATACTATCGATATTATCGGTACTAATTGTCTAAAGGTTTGACTGGCCTGTTGGTCTAGTGGTTAGTAAACCTGACTGCTAAGCCGGAGCTCGTGTGTTCGATTCCCACCCAGGATAAACTTTTCTGTCGTGAACAAGAATGTTTGTTCTGGTTTAAAATGTTTATTTGAGTATGTATTTTAAAATATATATTTATGTTTATCAGAAAGTAGTAAAGTTGGGATCAGATGGCCATGTATGAGTCGTAAGATGTTTATTATTATTATCATCATCGAAATGTATTTATTGGATTGCAGTTACTATATTATTGTGTTGACAATAGTAACACGCCCAAGCGCCAACACGCGCACATTACCAGCCGCAGTGTTCTCATAAAATAAGAGGAGGTTATGATCGTTACCTCATATTTTTTTACTGCTTGTACCGATTTCGATGAATCTTTTTTTATTCGAAAGCTGATGCTTGTCATTTGGTTCCATTTTAATTTGAGCGACATCTAATTAATGGTTTTTGAAATAGAGTGCGTATTTAATTGACTTCCACTACGTTGATGATGTTCTCTTTTTATTACTTGTCGATGTGATTTATAGTTGTTTTTTTAAATGATTAAAAATAATATATTAATTTTTGTTCACAGTTCACGATGCGGTTAAGGCGCTGTGCGGCTATAGGAGCCCTTCTCATATTACATATGGTGAGGAAGTACCTTTATTTACATTGCATGTCAAAACAAAGATGGAATTGGTTTACAAAACAACAAATGATTTTATTTAATAGTACCTTAACTGTTTCCGTTTCAAGCAGTCGTACATAAAGTTGAATTGAACGACGATGAAGTTGTAAAATTATTTGAGCAACATGCAATTAAACATTATAAAATATGTAGGGGAGAGTAATATACCTGAGATGATCTAACATTGTTCAGCATTGTGTGTATTGCGTACACCTTGTAACAACGTCTATTAAATATAACGATGCACTCTTTCTCTTTGTTTTCATCTTCACTTCAAGAAGCGAGTCCTTCGTATTGTGATCTCTCGTGAGTTCTCCGGTATACACTTGTCCTGGAGCACTGTTGTTGGTGTCTGGGGTCCGTTGTTGTCATTATTAATCCCAGCTGGTTCAACGATGTACCTTCTCTTTTTTTCATCTTCCCCACTTCAAGAAGCGAGTCCTTCGTATAGTGATCTCTCGTGAGTTGTCCGGTAACACCTTGGTATTGTAAAGTCTATCGTTGGTGATGATGACTTCCCTTCAGGGGCCTGTCTACGGTACAAATGTAATACATGCATGCTTACTGTTTGAGTATCGGTCAAAATAATTAAGTTAATATTAATCTTCGTCATATTGTAAGTGTATATTTGTCAAAGCAATAACCTTTTTTGTCTGCCCTTATTTATTTCTTTTCTTTAAAAAACTGCCCCGTTATAAAATCTATCAGATTTATATAAAATAAAGTGTTATAGTTGCGGAGTACCGACACCAAATGTTCCTCCAAAGACACTTACCTTCTTGACTATCGTTAAGTAAGCTTTTAGTTCCTAAGATGAAATAACGAACGAATTTGATTTTTATTTTATGGCACGAAACAAAGTAATAATAGCCCATTACATAGGTGAATATTTCATCATAAATTTCATCGGAGTTTTTTTGGAAAACCATAGTAATAACATGATAAAACTTGATAAAAAGAAGAAAGTGTTTTTAAAATCTGTAACCTTGATCTTTAGAAATTCATAGAAATACACAAAATATGTAAATATGCATGTTTAGTTAGCATAATGGCGACGGGAAGTTTTTCGAATGTGCTTTCTCTTGTATATTGACCCCGGTATTCATCAACAACACTTAAGGCGTTACTCAATTTACAGCAAATAGCGCTCTTCTATTGTGTATACGTCTCAATCATTATGTTACTTGCGTATGCAATTGGGTTCTTTACCGCCTTGTGATTGGTACATTTTAGGCACAATTCATTCAAGTCTTAGATAGAAATGTTAATATTTTTAAAAAACATTTCTTTACCAAACGTAAACGAGTAATAAGAATGAGAGGGGGCAATATACATCAATATTACTTACAATTTGATGCAACGACATACCTTTTGTAAAATAGTTTGGCAGCTAGTTTACGTATGCGATCATTTGATAGCCACCGAAACATATCCGACATTTCAGAATCGACTCTAAAAGGAGAGTGGTAGTAAGCCAGGCGAACAGAATGCAAGGGCATTTGGAAGACCACCATGAAAGTTTACGAATTAGTTAAATCGATGTTTAGGACTCACGAGGTGTGGAAGGTATAGTTTATGAATACCGGTGTGGGACGACGTTCGCTTGTCACGTATAAATGTACACACGGGTATAATATTACATTGTTACTTAGTACTTTTTTCATATAAAATACTCACAAAAATGACAGTTAAAAGTGTGTTAACATACTATGTTTTAGGTTTTAAGTTACGTTCTGCGACAGCTATACCGGAAATACATGGCTCACTCTTACTTTCTTTCACTGATTTTCTTTAGAAAAGCGGGCGAGCCACGTGTGTTTTTTATAGCCTGAAGGCCTGAAATGCGTACGGGCCATCTGATGCTAGGGGTCAAGAAGTGGAAAATGCCAAAGCCGGCTCAGAAGGAGAGCTCTATATTACACCTTTTTTGAACCCCATGTCGTACCGCACCGGGAATACCTCTGAAGGAAGCTTTTTCCACAATTTACGAACGCGGTAAAAGGATCTAGAGAATTGTACCGTAGAGATTCCACCCGATGTGTATGAAACTTTAATTTTCGGCGATTGGTACGATGATGGAAGGGCAGTGTTGGCATCAGATCAAATATTTCCTCTGAGTACTCACCGTTGTAAGGTCGGTAGAACACGCAGTGACAGCCAATATGATTAATGTTGATTCTAAACAGCAATAACGTCAAATTCATCAACGTTACGCCGTCGGCCAAAAACAAGTAGGCACGGTGATCAAATACAAAAAATAAAATGGGTACTCACTATTATTTGCTACCTCGATATGTGGTCGAAATACCCGGTCACGGCTGAACTCAAACTGGTTCGAAATATCAGCGCAATAAATGGTATCTTGACATTGCACACAATCCACGTTCTAAGTTTAAAATCATAAAAAATACATGTTTGATATTCGGATACTGTCTAGTACCGCATTTTCGCGCCAATTAAAATTTTAAATTAAGAACGAATTAATAGAGCGATAAAATAGCGGTTTAACCAAGCGTGGGTGGTACATCTACCACTACCATAGATTGATTACGACAATAATCAGGCCGATCGTAAGCCCGCAAAGTCAAGCAACAGCGGGCGCGGTCGAAAAGTGGATGCGTGACCGCTATTGACAAAATTGTTCATGTGTATGTCATTGAATTCTTCCTAAGCGACTGATACT